>PJEM01017681.1:0-21193 GCA_004023845.1 Helogale parvula
AAAGTCCTATTGAAATGGAACAAGGGAAACAGCCATCCTGAAGGTCAGAGCCAGAGAAGGCACTGGCTGAAAAGGAGCGAGGCAGCCAAGGTGAAGAAGTGACAGGCTACGGAGCGTTTAACTTTGCTGAGCTAGCTGAGTGCCGCCAGTCCATCTGGGATTTACCTCGTGTAAGAAACACATGGGAATAATAGCGATTTTGTCTTTCACCACTAAAGAAAAAAAAAAGCCCCAGAAAGGTTCTGATGGGCCTGGCTGGGAAGCTGTTAGCCAGCAACCCCACTCTCCGGCCAGTGCTCCGGCCTGCCCGTCTTGCCTCCCAGTGTTCTGCGGCTCCCGGCTGCTGCTTTGAAATTCCAGGGGCCTCACACTCGGCTCTCCCACCATCTCCCCTGCAGACTTCTTCCAGGGCAAACACTTCTTCCTGTACGGGGAGTTCCCTGGGGACGAGCGGCGGAAGCTCAGCCGATATGTCACAGCCTTCAATGGGTCAGTGTCTAGGGGGTGGGGGCAGGGAAGGGTGGGGTTGTGGGAAGGAAAGGGATCGGGCAGGTGGGGAAGGGACTGGCCCTGCTAGCCCTGCTGGGCACCCCTGGATGGCTAGCTTCCCCTCCCTTCCCCTTCTCTAAGGTGAGGCTCCCAATCCGCCTTCTGAAAGGATTAGCAGCGATGAGAGGCCTCGGTATTGGGGGGCCGTGGCAAGGCTGGCATGTGGGAGAACGGGGCAGGGGCAGGGGGCGGGTAGCCCATAGGGGATATGGGTGAGGAGGGATGGAGGATGGTCTTGGAGAATGATCGGATGTCAGGACAGGGGCCACCAATCCTCTGCTTCTCTCCTCCCGCCAGAGAACTTGAGGACTATATGAGCGACCGGGTCCAGTTTGTGATCACGGCGCAGGAGTGGGACCCCAGTTTTGAGGAGGTGAGTTCCAGCGAGGCAGGGAGAGGGCCACCCAGCCTGCCCTGTGTCCCCTCCACCCCCTCCTCACTCACATGCTCCCGTGTGCCCCTGCCCCTGCACCCTGTAGGCCCTGATGGACAACCCTTCCTTGGTGTTTGTCCGCCCGCGATGGATCTACAGCTGCAACGAGAAGCAGAAGTTACTTCCCCACCAGCTTTATGGGGTGGTGCCCCAGGCCTAAAGTGCGTGCGTGTGCGTGCACACACGCGTGCTCATGTGTTCGCGCGCACACACACACACACGCTGAATAAAGGTGGCCTGCTTTGGAACAGCTGCCCCTCTCTTACTTGCAAGTCTCCTAGAACCTCCTAGAGGCTCCTGGCTTTCTGTCTTATGCTTGGTTTCTGCTTCCCCTCTGAGGGCCAGGTGTCTCGGCCGCCTTAAGGCTCCTGTCCTGGGGTCCCGGAGAGAATGAGTGGCTCTCCATCCGGGGTTCACTTGGGAAGAAGCTCTTTGTTCCTTCTCCCTGGCCACTTACCCCCATGGTGGCGAGGAATTGGGGTTCTGAGCCTCAGCCCATTCTGGGTCTCGTTTGTCCCTCGTGGGTCCTGGGCTGGAGGCCTGGGTGCTCATGAGGTGTGCCTCTCCCTCGAAGCCCGTCTCCACTCCCCTGGGCCAGGGTGTCTCCCTTTCTCAGGCTTTCAAGAACAGCCGTACAGCTGTCACCAGCCTGGTTCCTACATCACCTCCTTTGGGAAGTAAAATAGGGAAAGGGGCATTTTAATCAACCCACCCAAATCCTGGAGCCCTGTCACGCCTGCACCACCTGTATGTTGGGAACTGAACTGAACAGGTGTTCCAGAATCCGGGCGGAAGCTGGGACGGGTTCTAGGCGGAGGCCCGTGGCGTGGGCCAAGGCCAGGACGTAGGGACGAGCCCCTGGAGGGGCGGACGCAGCCCTTGCAGCTGTGCTCTCCAACACAGTAGGCCCCCGACACGGGTGGCTATTTAAATGAACTACAATGAAATGAAAAATTCACTTCCTCGGTCACACCGGTCACACTTCAAGTGCTCGGTGGCTGCTGTAGTGGCACGTACAGATAGCAGTGACATCACTGTAAAAAGCAAAGGACAGCACCGTCCTGAAAGCCTGTGGACGCCTGGTTGAAAAGCTTGGATGTCACCCTGCTGCCGGGGAGGTCGGGAAGGGGTCTGAGCAGAGCAAGGGCAGTCAGAGCTAGGTAACAAACACAAACCTAGTGTTGTAAAACAACAGAAATGTAGAACCTTCCAGGTCTGGAGGTCCGAAGTAAACTTAGGGTGTAGGCAGGGCTGTGTTCCTTCTGGAAGCTCGGGAAAATCTGCTTTCTTGTCTTTCACCCCAGATCCCCAATCCCCCTTCTGTATTCAAAGCCAGCAGTGGCAATGGGAGTCCTTCACATCACCCTGACATTGACTCTTCCAACTCCTTACACCTTTAGAAGATCTTATGTTTGCCTCAAGACCACATGGATACTCTGGGATAATCCCCCTGTTTTAAAGTCAGCCAGTTAGCAACTTTGATTTCTTTAACAGAATTTCCCCTTTGCCACATAGCATATTCGAGGGTTCCAGGGATTAGGACCCGCATGTTTTGGGGAGGCCATTATTCTACCCAGCGCGCCACCTACGGGTGAGACGGTGGAACTTCAGGGAGAAAAACAGATGCGAGGCTCTGCTCTCTGGGGACTGACATTCCTCTGGGGGAGAGTCGGCAGCACTGACCAGTGATAAACGCGTGAGGGCAGGTAACGCAGGGCAGTGTTACAGTAATGGGACAGGATGGTGTGGTTTAGAGAGGGTCATCGGGGAAGGCGTCTTCAGCGGACTGATTCCTCTGCAGGGAGGAGTTGGGGAAGGCCTGGAAAAGCAAGTGCAAAGGCACTCTGGCAGGAGCTAGCCTGAGCTATGTGTGTATATATATATATATATATATATATATATATATATACATACAAGGAGCAGCAGGGGGTCAGGGTATTTGAGACCCGGATCCACCCTGGCTCGGCAGGGCCCAGCCTTGGGTACAGGAAAATCCCGTCCCTCCTGGCCTGTTTCCCCATCTATATGACAACATTTAGACCAGAGATCAACACTCCTCCAACGCATTTGCATCCCTAAAACTTTGATGGTGGTGTGGTTGCTGTGGGGGAAACCTTCCAGAACAGCTCTGTATCTAAACATTGATTGATACAAACCACACTTCCAGGTGTGGAAGGACTTGAATCTTCACCCTCGCCCACCCCTCCACCCGGGGCTTTGCTGAGTGGACTGCGAATTTGCATTTGCCTGCTCCGTCCTACCCCTTATGCTGTATACTTACAAAACCGTCTCTCATTCCATCCACAACTCAAACACTACCTCCTCAAAAAGATCTTCTCTAACCCTCTGTATGATAGTATGTGCTAGGTATATACTCCTATTGTATCTCGTGTCATGGTTGTAACTTGATTAATGGTCAGTTTACCAGTCTTTTCCCCTGTGGCGTGCTTTCTTGTGTCTTACAGATTCCTTCTCCACCTCTGTGGTTACTAAGATACTCTCCTTTATCATTTCCATCTGTTTTGCTTTTCAAATTTAAATCTTACATCACCAGAAACGTAGTGTGTATGGTATGAAACCAGGATCCGTAGGTTTCCTGTCGCTGCTGTAGCAAACTATCCCAAGCTTAGTGGCCTTAAACAACACAAACTTATTTTCTTACAGTTCTGTAGGTCATGAGTGGTCCAATATCAGTCTCAGGGGGCTAAAATCGTGGTGTGCAAGGCTGTGTCCCTTCCAGGGAGGATCCATTTCCTTACCTTTTCTAGTGTCTAGAGGCTGCTTGAATTCCTTGACTCGTGGCTCTGCATCCCTCCAGTCTCTATCGCCTCTGACTCTTGTGCTTCCCTATTTCCCATAGAGCGACCCCTGTGGTTCCATGGTGGGGTGGGGGGTGCTGGACTAGTCAGGCTAATCTTCCCATCTCCAGGGGATAATCTGTTTTAAAGTCAGCCGACTAGCAGGGCACCTGGGGGACTCAGTCGGTTATGTGTCCAACTTCGGCTCAGGTCATGGTCTCAGGCTTATGAGTTCGAGCCCCGCATCAGGCTCTGTGCTGATGGCTCAGAGCCTGGAGCCTGCTTCAAATTCTGTGTCTCCCTCTTGCTCCGCGCCTCTCCTGCTCGCATTTTCTCTCTCTCTCAAAAATAAATAAACATTTTTAAAAAATAAAATAAAGTTAGCTGACTAGCAACTTTGATTCCTTCATCCACAATTCTCCTTTGCCCCATAGCAGAGTTATGGGTTTCACGGATTAGGACGTGGGAGGCCTGACCACGCCCAAGATCCTGAATCACATCTGCAAAGCCCCTTCTGCCACGTGTAAAGTAACATGCTCAGGTTCTGGGGATTAGGACGTGGACCTCTTTAGGGGACCATTATCTGCCTCTACAGGGTCCCACTTGATTTTTTTCTCCCATACCTCTCTGCTCATTCTCAGATTAGCCTGTGCTTTCCCCACTCGCCCCCAGCAGAGATCTGCAAACCCCAGCCCATGGGCAACACTCAGCCCACCTCCTGTTTCTGTAAAGTTTCCCAGGACCACAGCCATGCTCATTCATCCACGTATCGTAACGTCCATATACAGCTGCTTTGGAGCACAGCGGCAGAGTGGGGTCATTACAGCGGACACGGTGGCCTGTGAAACCTAAAACTACACACTCTCAGGCCCTTTAGAGAGTTTGCCAACCCCTCATCGACATGTAGGGACTGTCACTTGTCAGGACCCCCTATAAGCACAGGTCTTTCTGAGCTCCTGGCTCGCTCTCACTGGCCTGTTCCCAAGCGCACGCCATCGATGTCATTCCTGCAACTTTGAAATAATTCTTGGTACGGGGGGGTGGGGGGGGAGGCAAGTGTCTCCTTTACTCCCCCCCCTTTAATTTTCTTTTTTCTTTTTTTGCTCACTACTTGCTTAGTGCCCACTTCCCTCACTAGACCAGGCCTGTCTTGTTCACTGCTGTGTTCCTACCACCCTGGGCAGGGGCCAGCACAGCCTAGGCACGGACACACATCTGTAGAATGAAGAGTGGCCCCATGTTCACTCAGTCATTCTTACTTTATAGCAGAAGAAACAGGCTTCAGGAAGGCAAGTGGCAGCCAGAGATGATGCCTGTGCCCTTACAAAGGCCTTATAACCCCCACGTTCTAGATAAGGCATCTGAATCCAGAGAAGTGACGAAGCTTGTCCAAGGTTCCCCAGTAGTGGGTCCGGGCTGGCTCCAAAGCTTGAGCTTTAAAACATTTTTATACTGGGGCACCTGGGTGGCTCAGTCGGTTGAGTATCCGACCCCGGCTCAGCTCCGTGATCTCAAGGTTCAGGGAGTTTGAGCCCTGCATTGGGCTTCTGTCTCCCTCTCTCTGCCCCTCCCCTGCTTTTGTTCTCCCAAAATATAAATATTAAAATAATTTTTTTTTTACTCTTGGTAGTATACCCTTTGTTCTTGCTTTTACCATTTAGCATATTTAGGGGCTCTCTCCACATCTGTACAAATAGAACTCCCCCCTCCCCGCCACAGCTACATAGTCCATTCTGTGGCTCTACCGGAATTTATTAGCTGGGCCCCCACTGACAGGCACTTGGGTTGTTTCCCATCTTTGGCCACAGCCATCCCACTGTGGACATCCTTACCCTTACGCCTCTTTCAGTGCTGAGTTTATCTACAGAAGTTCCTAGAAGTGGAATAGTTGACACGACCATGTGTGCATTTAAAAATTTTTATAGATACCATCAAACAGCCAAAATGCAGGTACCAGTTTAACTCACAATAAGGAGAGACACTGTTTCCCCACATTCCTCACCAACCCAGGTGCTAGCAGGCTTTTTTTTTTTTTCTTTTACTTTCGCCTTATGAATAGGAGGGGAAAACCTGGAGCCAGGGCTTGCTTTCAAACCACAGCTCCACATCCATAGTTTGGGGCCCAGTGCTAACTCTCTGTGGGTGACACCTTTCCCTTCCCAAAAACAGGTGAGCAGATTTCCTCAGCCTGGTAAGTTTGGGCCCAGCGCGGAGCAGACGCAAGACTTTACAGCCCGGATTAGAAACACCACCTCTTTATTAACCTGGGCTGCCGGTGGCCAGTGCCCCGGGCGCTGTGAGCCAAAGGGAGGCTCACTCGCGCTCCCCCTGGCTCTCTGCCTGGTGGTGGCTGCGCTGGTGAAGGAGCAGGAGGCGTCTTTGGCCAAACGCCTGATCACAGCTGGAGCAGCGATGCCGCGCTGTGGCCTGGGTGCCTGGGGCCGTGGGAGGGTCGTGACACAGGCGGTGGGCGGCCAGTTTGGAGGGGAAGGAAAAAGCCTTGGGGCAGTGCGGGCAAGGATAGGGACGGGCGTCGGTGGCGTGGTGTGTGTGGCGGTGGGCTGCGAGCTTGGAGGGGTAGCAGAAGGACTTGGGGCAGTCCGGGCACGGGTAGGGGCGGGCAGGCGCATGGGTCCAGAGGTGGGCTGCCAGCTTGGAGCGGTGGCCGAAGGCCTTTGGGCAGTGTGGGCACGGGTGTGGGCGGGCGCCACTGTGCGTGAGGCGGTGGGCTGCCAGCTTGGAGGGGTAGGAGAAGGCCTTGGGGCAATCGGGGCACGGATGCGGGCGGGCGCCGCCGTGTGCCAGTCGGTGCGTGGCCAGCTTGGACGGGTACGAGAAGGCCTTGTCACAGTCGGGGCAGCGGTGCGGGCGCTGGGGCGGGGGCCGCCGGCGGGGTCGAGAAGGCGCCCCCTTGGACGTGGCAGGCCCTGCAACCGACTGGCTGGGCTTCTGCGGTGAGCCCTGGTGGGGAGCTACAGGACAGAGGGAGGGTGGGCTCCAGGCATCAGCCAACACCCTGAATCTAGGCCAGGCTTCGCTCCCCCCGCCCCAACCTTGATACTCGGGGGTGTATCTGAACACTTCAAGGGTAATACTGAGATTCCTCAAATGATCATCCTAAGGTCCTCCGTTGGAACCCCAAAGCTACTAAGGTGTCCGTTTCTAGGATATTCCCAAGTGATCGCCCTGAAATTTCACATATCAAACCCCATGACCCTCCTTTAATTTTCTGAGCCCTACAAATGATCACTGAGGTTCCCCAACGCCAATAGTACGATTCCCCAGAACGCATTTCGGAGTATCCCAAATGGTCATCACCCTAGGCCTTCAAACTTTCACCCTGAGATTCCCTCAAAATGTCAATCTCTTAGCCCCAGTTCCTGTAGAATACCCCCAACCCACGGGCGGGACCGCTCTCACCTCCTCCCTTGGCTATAGGTTCCTGGCAGGTGGGACTAGGATCGGTGTCCCCGGCCGCGGACTCCGCGTCTCGTTCCAGCATCTTGCTGGCCCAGGAACCCAGAGGGAGGTAGCCCACGCCGATGATTATCAGGCTGATGGTGATAGGCTGCAGGGCCTAAAATCAGGGACCAGTCTGTTAGGAGCGAGATCTTTTTTAAGTCTGGCATCCAAAGGGGAGAGCAGGCTTTATTTACGGGTAGGCGGAGCCTAAAAGCACAACCAGCGGAGTTTATGCAAACGTAACCCTTTGCAACCTAGACCCAGGGTAGGAATGTAGGCGCGGAGTGAGCGGGGCCTCTCCAACTTAAACTCTGGGGCAGCCCTGAGCGCGGAGCTGGCAAGGCCTAGATCCAGAGTGGGCGGGACCTCTCCCCACTAGAACCTCCCAGCAGTGGAAACTAACACGGGAATGGGCGGGATCGCATAAATAAGCTCCAAAGCAACTCAGACCCAGGGGAGGGGCCTCCTGGCGGGGTGGGCGGGTCTTTTACAACTCCGTCCCAGGGGAGGGGCCTGATCTCAGTGGGCGGGATTCACCTCCAATAGGTAGCTTTACCCGAGTCTCGGTTTCGTCTCAGTCCATTGACGCCGCGTGAACTGGTTCCTTCTCGTTGCTAAATTTCATCCCCAGCGTGGAAGGTAGAGAGGAGACCTGGAGGGAGATGCAGAAAGAACATGGCCTGTCTTGCGATTAAAAGATCCCTAATGGATTTCTCCTTCGGGGTCCCAAGCGTCCGGGCTTCAATGCACCCCTCGGAATCATGGCATTCGGGCACCAATGCACCCTACCAAGGCTCAGGCACCAATGCAGTCCCTCTGGAACCTATGCATCAGGACCCCAATCAATTCTTTTCCGAGAGATTCTGGCGTCCAGCCCACAATCGCTTCCCGAGGACCCAGGCATCCAGGCCCCGACCCGTGGCCGCCTCACCTGCGGAAGGCCCCTCCCCGGGGGGCGGGGCTCCGGGCCCCTCCCGCAGCGGCCGCTGCAGCTGCCGCGCTGAACTCGGACTCCGCGTAGCTGCACCGCCCGGCGCGCGCCCAGCGACGGGAGGGGAGGGAGGGCGCACGAGCTACTCGGCCCAGCCTCATTTCCATCCACTCCTCCCACGCGGGGGCCGGTGGGGGCGTCAGTACGCATGCGCAGTCGCGGCCAGCAGAGGCTTTTGCTGGGGGTGGGGGAGAAGAAATAGAAGGAAGGGGTGGGTGCACAAGACAGGCAAGTTGGTGAGCAAGCGCGGAGCCAGTCGAGGGGCCGTAGGAAAGTGTACTGCGGGTTGCAGGGCCTACGGTGGCTGAGTGGAGTCAAGCACGTGCAGGACCTCACTCGGGGAAACTGCGCTTAGAGATCACTGGGACACTGAGACACCTTCCCTTCTGTGTCCCCCTTCTTTCGAGAATTCCGTTGGGAGCTTGAGTTCACTCTCTGGAGAGAGTTCCAAGAGTGGCGGTCCATTTCACCCCTCAAGGCGTTTGCAAAGAAGTCAGGCCAATTCTTCGTGAGAGGGCGGGGCGAGATTCCAAGCTTGGAGAGAGCTGACGTCCAATAAAAAACGTGTTATTTGCATAGGGTCCCGGCACCCTTCGCCATTGGGTGATTCAAGAATCTCAGCCCCTCCCACCCCACTGCCCCAGCCAAGGTTGGTGAGGGTATGCGGGTGGCGGTTCCCAAAATATCCCAGCGGGAGTTCTTGGGGGGGGGGGGGTTGGGAGCTCAGGGTGCCAGGCTCTGGGTGCCACGCTTGGCACCCTTCCCCGGGCCGTGACGGTGCACTTTCCCGCCCAGCACGGGAATGACCGTGAAGTGCCCATAAAAATGCCCTGCCTGGGTGGGTCTTCAATATGATAATCCACAAGGTCTGGCGAGTCTTGGGAGCCCTGGGAGATAGATGTGTAGGGTTATTCGAACTCTGGAGCCAGATTGCCTTGGGTAACCGTTTTGGGATCTTGACTTGGCCACTTTCTAACAGTGTAATCTTGGCCAAGTCCCTTCGTCTTTCTGGGTTGTTAGAGTTAAATTCAGTAATCAATGGAAAGTTTAGACCAGTGCCTACAGTGCTCAATACATGCTACCAATATTACTTTTTGTTTTTATTGGGCATTGAAACGGGCCATGATGGAATCAAAGTTGTCCCAGAACAGCAAATGCAGAGATCTAAGATGGGAAGGAACATGCTGTGTTCAGGGGATCTTTCCTACCTCCATCCTCCAAACTCACCTTCTTTCCAGGGCGGGTACATCCCGTGGTCCAGCCTACTAAAGGACCTTTGCACTAGCAGTTCCCTCTGTGCACCGCCCCCCACTCCCCGCCCCGCTGCCTTCCCCAACACTTTCATTCCTCCCAACTTATTTGTCTGACTCTCCGCTCTGATCTCCTTTCAAATATTACCACTGCAGAAGGCCTCCCCTGTCCACCCTAACTCACTGAGCCCCTTTCCCTTCATTAGTCTGTTGTCACATCTCTGTCGTATGCACTTAATACAGTATGCCTTTCCTCTAGAATGTGCGCTATGTTATATGAACAACTTGTCTGCCTTGTTCTCCCTCTGTCCTGAACAAAGCTCAGCACATAGTAGGTGTCCAATAAATCTGTAGCAAATAAATGCTGGAAAGAATTAACAGCCAGAAGTTCTCTGTGATAAGCAAATAGACGTTGGGGACAACGTAGAACTTGAGGTCAAGGAATTAGAAAGAGGCCTAGCTGAGTGGGAAAACAAGGAAGGTTCTTAAATATAGGAATTGGCATGAACTAGTTTAGGTTTTCATATACTCTTTTTTTTTAAGTAGGTTCCATGCCCAAGGTGGACCCCAACATGGGGCTTACACTCATGACCCTAAGCTCAAGACCTGAGGTGAGACCAACAGTCAAACGCTTCACCAACTGAGTCACCCACGCACCTCATTATAACTCATTTTTTTAAAATTTGTTTTAGGTTATGGAAAATTTCAAACATGACCAAAGGGAGAGGAAGGGAGAGAATAACCAGCCCCTCACCAGAGCATTACCCACATGACCAATCTTCTTCCCTCCCCCCCAAGTTCCTTGAATGATTTTGAAGCAAATTCCACACATTTCATCCAGAACACTTAAGTCTGTGTTCCTAAAAAATAAGGACTCTCTTTCTCTCTTTTGAACACAACCACAATATCATCACAAATTTCAAACTTTAGAGTCATTTCTTTTTTTATTTTTTTTAACGTTTATTTATTTTTGAGAGAGAGTGACAGAGAACGAGCAGAAGAGGGGCAGAGAGAGTGAGAGACATAGAATCTGAAGCAGGCTCCAGGCTCTGAGCCATCAGTACAGAGCCTGATGTGGGGCTCAAACCCATGAACCAACCGTGAGATCATGACCTGAGCTGAAGTCGGACACTTAACTGACTGAGCCAGCCAGGCGCCCCAAGAGTCATTTCTTCACATTGTCACATTTCTCCCATGGTCCTCTGCATATCTTGCTCTTCCTTTTTAAGAACAATGTTTTATTTCAAACATACAGAAAGAGTGAGAATAGAATTGTTCTCTGCATTAAGAATAGAAGTGGCTGGGGCGCCTGGGTGGCTCAGTCGGTTAAGCCTCTGACTTCGGCTCAGGTCAGATCTCACGTTCGTGGGTTCGAGCCCCGCGTCAGGCTCTGTGCTGACAGCTAGCTCAGAGCCTGGAGCCTGCTTCCTGTTCTGTGTCTCCTTCTCTCTCTGCCCCTCCCCTCTCATGCTCTGTCTCTGTCTGTATCAAAAATAAATAAAACATTAAAAAAAAAAAAGAATAGAAGTGGCTGGCATCAACAATTATCTACTGATGGCCAATGTTTCATTTCCCCCACCCACTCCTCCCAGATGATTTTGAAGCTATATGCCAGACATCATATCCCATAAATATCTTTTCATTACACTTGGTGTGTCTGCCTTGGAATCTAAGAAAGATCCACACATGGTGTTTGTTTTCCATGATTCTTCAGTCTCTTTCTCATTGACATTTTATTTTATTTATTTTCAAATTTTTAATGTTTATTTTTGAGAGAGGGGGCCAGGGGAGAGAAAGGGGAGACACAGAATTGGAAGCAGGCTCCAGGCTCTGAGCTGTCAACACACAGCCTGACGCGAGGCTCAAACTCACAAGCTATGAGATCGACACCTGAGCCAAAGTCAGGCACTTAACCAACTGAGCCACTCAGGCGCCCCTTTTGACATTTAAAAAAATTTTTTATTTATTTATATTGAGACAGAGAAAGAGACTGCAAGTGGGGGAGGGACAGAGAGAAAGAGAGAGAGAGAGAGAGTCCCAAGCAGGCACTGTCATTGCAGAGCCCGAAGAGCTGGATGTGGGGCTCGAGCTCACAAACTATGAGATCATAACCTGAGCTGAAATCGGACGCTTAACAGCTTAACCAGCTGAGATACCAGGCACTCCAGTCATTGACATTTTAAAATCACTATGGTTGCTTCATGGAAAATAGACTGTAGGGAGGCAGAGTAGAAGCCAGAAGCCCAGTGAGGTGGCTGCTATATATTAATTATAATATTAATTACCAGCATTTATTTAGCACATTATATACCTGAAACCACCCTGAGTGCTTTGTATACATTTTTTCATTTCATCCTGACAGCAAGTTTTTCAAAGGAGATGCTGCTTTTATCCCCATTGTACAGAAAAGGAAAATGAGGCACAAGGCAGAATGTCACTTATTCAAGGTCGCACAGCCTGAAAGTAGCAGGGTCAGGATTTAAACTCCTGCAGCCAGGCCCTAGGATCCCCAAAATTTACATTTATGCTTTGCTGCCTCTGGACTGGGGTTGAGGGCATGACAGTGCGGTAGTGGCCTGATTGGAGAGGTTAGTTAACGGGGCCTAGTGATGAACTAGGAGGGATGAGTCCAGGATGGTGATGAAATCATCATAATAGCTTGTTCTGTGCCAGGTGCTCTCCCCGACTCTTTACCTGTCTGAACTTACTAGATCTTCACAATGAGGGAGGAGCTGTTGTCAACCTCACTTTACAGATGAGTATATGAATGAAGCCCAGAACAGGGTAAGTTTTGAGCCCAAGGTCACACAGCTGGGAAGGAGGATGCCCAGGTTTCTCCCTCGTAGGGCAGTTCACAGCTGCCTCAGAAGGTGTGCATGCCTTCAACGGATGGTAACAGTCTAGCAATCTTGCAGAAACAGCAAGAATGGGCCCCAGGGTGAGGAAGTCTGATCTGGGGGCACCCTCGCAGTAAAGAGTGCTTGAGGATCCCTGTTTTCCTGTTTCCTCCTTCCCCTGGGCTCCTGGCAAACCCCAGCCTCCTTTTGTTTCAGCGTGATGTCGGGCACCATTCTCCTCGCCAGCGGGACGGGACTCACCTCCCAGTCCCCAGGTTCGCCCTGCTTGGGCCAGGCACACAGGAGACCCCAAGTGAGGAGTTAACGCGCCAAATTGTCTCCTTGACATTGACCTTTTCTGTCTGCCTGTTTCTCTCATGAGAGAGCCTCTCCCTCTTTCTGCACATTCCTCCCTACTCTAATGTCCCAACATCTCTTGCCATCTTTCTTATTCTAGAATTTCCAAGTGTATCTTTGTGGCCATATTTTCTTTGATGGACATCCCATTTCAACTTTATATCTCTCCATGAATCTCTGAACGTCGTTTGATACTGCGCAGTACAAGTCTCTCTCAAGTCTCGGAGCATCTCCCTTGTCTCCGAGTGGCTCTCGGGTTCTCTCTCCAGATAAAAACCACCGGAAATACACCAGGAGTCCCGCTATCAGCGTATTGGGAACTCCTGTTGGGTTTTCATCTCTTTCTCTGTCCGTGCTTCTCCCAACGTCTTTCCCTCGCCTTTTGAATGTCTCCCTATTCGCCGTTTCTGTGTCTCACGGTGTTTTCGGTCTCACCGTCTTCTAGGTCTCTGAAGTCTCTTCGCCAGATTGGGAACCCAGCGCCGGCGGCCCCTTTAAGGAGGGCCCCGCCCCCGCGGCGCCCCGCCCCCGCGGCGCCCCGCCTCGCCCCGCCCAGGTCGGCCAGCGGGCACCAGGCTTCCGCCTGCGCTCCGCCTCGGCTCAGTCCCAACCCGGTCGCGGGCGCGATGGCGGGGGCTACCCTGAGGTTCGCGGGGCGGCAGCTCAGCCAGCGCAGCGGCTCTGGAGCCCCCATCCTCCTACGGCAGGTGCGGGGAGGCTGGACCCGCAGCGGGACTCCTGGGCGCTGGGCGGCGGCAGGGGCGGGACTCCGAGTTTCTTTAAAGGGAAGAGATCTGGGATCCCCCGGGCTTGGGGCCGGACTCCTGAGTCCTTAAAGAAAGAGGCTGCTGGAGACCCTAATTTGGGGGGCATTGGAAAGTTGGGGACTCATTGGCTCAGATGGAGTAAGGTGCAGGGACCCCAGACTCCTGACGCCGAGGGGAAAGAAGGGGCTGGGGTTTCCGCTTAAGGATCTTAGGAAGAGAAGCGAATCGAGTCTTGGAGTCCTGGGTCCCCAGTGAGTGGAAGTCTGGTTCTGCGCTCTCACCTGTTCCACGCCCCCTTCGCAGTTGTTTGAGCCCAAGAGCTGCACCTACACGTACCTCCTGGGTGACAGAGAGTCCCGTGAGGCCATTCTGATCGACCCGGTTCTGGAGACAGCGCATCGGGATGCCCAGCTGGTCAAGGAACTGGGACTGCGGCTACTGTATGCTGGTCAGTCTGGAGACCGAACTCCTGGGTCTGAGGGAGGAGGGGGCTGGGGGTGGGTGGGAAGCCTGCGTCCTCTCTCTGCCCTCCTGGACCTGGCCCTCCTCTCTCCCCCAGTGAATACCCACTGCCACGCGGACCACATTACGGGCTCAGGGCTGCTCCGGTCCCTACTCCCCGGCTGCCAGTCTGTCATCTCCCGCCTTAGTGGGGCCCAGGCTGACTTGCACATTGAGGATGGAGACTCCATCCGCTTCGGGCGCTTCGTGAGTTCGATGCTGGGTCACGTGGTCACCTGGGCTTCTTGGACTGAAGGGAAGAGGGGGCTGGGGGCTTGGGCTCCGGAATGCTGGGGAAGGAGGGGCCACTAGGCTGGGTTCCTGATCGCTGAGTTTGTCTCTGGGAGAAGGGCGCCATAAACCCAGGTCGGGCACTGGGACAAGAGGCTCTGGGCGGGTGTGTCTCTGGCCAAGCCCCTTAAGTCAACATTTGTGGCGTTTCCTATCACCTTGGGACAGTTATTTTGGCCTGACGTCTCCATAATAGTTGATCGAGGGCTAATATTCTGAAGCCAGGACTGAGGGAGAGACCCAGAAGCTGTCTTCTAGAACCACTGTTGGAGGAAGGAGCCTCCTGTTGCCCAGGGCCAGGATTAGGGTGAGGCCTTTGAGGCACCCAGGGCACGACATTTAAGGAGGTGCCCACTCTCAGGGCCCGGCAAGGGTGAGGTGGGCACCTTCGAGCCAGCGCCTCCTTAAATGCCCCCGCACCCCGACGTGCCTGCTTACCTCACCCTTGGCATGGTTATTGCTTCACACAGGAAGGGTCTGAAGGTTCGTACCTCCTCTTCTCTGTCACAGGCTTAGTCAGCAGATTTCCAGCCAGAATGTCAACCCAGAGCAATAGATAGAGGGGAAGGGGGTGCTGGGGGGGAGGAGAAACAGCAAGGCTTTAAAAAAATTTTTTAGACTGGCTAAAGATATGGAGAGTCTGGCTGACTTTGGGGGACAGAATGGTTACGTGATAGAAGGACTTGGCCTCCAGGTTAGAGGGTTTTGCTAAATGGGGACAGTTTATCTGAGTCTGAGCATTTAGAGGAAATGAGGCTGGCTGTGGGATCAGAGGGCTTAGCTACAGTGGGTGTGGCCCCTTTATTTCAAGCCCCCTTCTGGAAGCGGGTAAAACGAAACGCACGGCACTTTTATGAGCACTGAACATAATTGTCAGCCATCAATGAGCATTTCTTGAGCTAAGAAGGCTTAGAAAAGTGAAAACCTGTTGGGCTTTTGTGTCAAGATGAGCCCTTTGTAGATGGAATGGATGGATGAATGAACGCATGCATGTTGAAGGGTTTAGCTGTGGCAGATTTAGTGTCTTTTTTTTAAGTTTATTTGTTTATTTGGAAGGAGGCAGAGAGAGAGAGAGAGAGAATCCCAAGCAGGAGCCATCCTGTCAGCACAGAGCCCTAGGCAGGGCTCGAACCCACAAACTGTGAGGTCATGACCTGAGCCCAAGTCAAGAACTGGATGCTTAACTGAAATAGCCCCCCAGGTGCCCCTTCAGTGTCTGGTTGTTGGGTTTTTTTTTTTTTAATTTTTTAAATGTTTTTAATTTATTTTTGAGAGACACAGAGAGACAGCGCAAGCAGGGGAGGGTCAGAGAGAGAGGGAGATACAGAATCTGAAGCAGGCTCCAGGCTCTGAGCTGTCAACACACAGCCGGACGCCAGGCTCGAACCCACAACCATGAGATCATGACCTGAGCCGAAGCCAGACACTCAACCAACTGAGCCACCCAGGCGCCCCTAGTGTCTGTTTTTTGAAACAACTTAATTGGTATAATTCACAAACCGCCCAGTCCATCCATTTGATGTGTAGAATTCATTGACTTAGTATATGCAGAGTTGAGTCCCATCACGACAATTAATTTTAGAATATTTTTGTCACTTCTCAAAGACATCCCAGCCCCCTCCCCTCTCGCTCCTACAGCCTTAGACAACTAGTAATCTGTTTCTACAGGCTTGCCTACTCTGGGTGTTTCATAGATAAGGAATCAGGTATTCTATGGTGTTTCGTGACTCACTGCTGTTGCTGACCCTACATGTTCAAGGTTCACCCGTGTTGTAGCATCGGTCAGCGTTTCATTCCTTTTTATGGCTGAGTAATATTCCATCATGTGCATATACCTCATTCATTCATCCAGCCAACAGCCTCTAGACATTTTAGCTGTTTCCACTTTTTGGCTATTATGAATAATGCTGCTAACATATTCATGTACGAGTTTTTGTGTGCCTGTCCGTTTTCATTTCTCTTGGGTATATATATTCCTAGGATGGAATTGCTAGATCAACAATCACTCTATATATTTAACAGTTTGAGGAACCAACTGACCGTTATCCGAAATGGATGCACCATTTTGTGTTCCCACCAGCAGTGTATGAAAGTCCAAGTTTCTCCACATCCTTGCCAACACTTGCTAGTACCTGTCTCTAGGATTATTCAGTGTTCTGTGTCGTTTTCATTTGTGTTCTTTAGAAACCTTTAGCGATGGCTGCATTTTTTTCTCCCTCATTTTCCTCTTCCCGCCTTAAGAGCATTGTAACGTGCATGTTCTTTGGTAGAAATTGCACATATTGTACATATGCAGCTTGGTAATTAGAAAAAAAATCAATGTTTCTTTATTTGAGAGAGAGTGCACACGCAAGTTGGGGAGGGGCAGAAAGAGATCTGAAACAGGCTCTGTGCTGAAAGACAGAGCCCAATGCGAGGCTCGAACTCACAAATGGTGAAATCAAGACTTGAACCTAAGTCTGACGCTTAACTGACTGAGCCACCCAGGTGCCCTGTAAATTTTTAAATATGTTTACACTTGCGTATCCACGGCTGAGATCCAGATCCAGAGCATAATGTTACCCCAGAAGGCTTCCGTGTCCTTCTTCCTGGGCATTGACACCCCCATCAAGAGACCGTTCTTCTGACTTATTTATATATTTTTTATTTTTTTCTTGTGATAAGAACTTTTAAGATTTGCAATCTTGGGGCACCTGGGTAGCTCAGTCAGTTAAGCATCTGACTTCGGCTCAGGCCATGATCTCCTGGTTTGTGGGTTCGAGCCCCGCGTCAGGCTATGTGCTGACAGCTTAGAGCCTGGAGCCTGCTTCGGATTCTGTCTCCCTCTCTCTCTGACTCTCCCCTGCTCACGCTGTCTCTCTCTGTCTCTCAAAAATAAAATTAAAAAAAAAAAGATTTGCAATCTTAGCTCGCCCCTTCCCTACCTCCTTCCTTCCTTCCCACTTTTCTTGCCTTCATGCCCAACATGGAACTTGAACTCACTATCCTGAGATCAAAATTACATGTTCTACTCACTGAGCCAGCCAGGTGCCCCTCTTCTGACTTATTTAATCATAGATTAGTTCCACGTGTTCTGGACCTTATCAACAGGAGTCGTGTGTTCTTTGTGCCTGAAAAATTCACTCCACATAATGCTGTATATAGTTGCAGTTCTTTCCTTCTGTTGCTGTACAGCAGAGACTGGCAAACTTTTTCTGTAAAGGACCAGACAGTAAATATTTTCGGTTTTGCAGCCCATATGGTCTCTGTTGTAACTACTCCGTTATGTTGGTGTGAAAGCAGTCCTAGACAATGCATAAATGAATAAGCATGGCTGTGCTCCCATAAAACTTTATTTATGGCCTCTGAAATTTTACTTTCAGTCATTCGCATGTATTATGAAATGCCATTCCCATTTTTATTATTTTTTTCAACCTTGAAAAAGTATAAAAACCATTTTTAGCCCTCATGCCATACAAAAGCAGGTGACAGGCCAAAGTCAGTGTACCAGCCATAGTTTGCCAACCCTTGATGGAGAGCATTTCATTGTGTGAATTTATGACAGGTGGCCCATTTTCATGTTGCTGGTTGATTCTAGTTTTGGGCTGTTGTGAACGATGCGGCCCTGAAGGTCCTTCTGCAAATCTCTTGGTGGACACCAGTCTCTATTCCAAGGAGTGGACTTTCTGGGTCATAGGGCTGACATATGCTTAGCTTGAGTAGAAATTGCCAGGGTTTTTTTGAGCTAGTTGTATATTTTACACTCATGGTGGGCCAACTTTGGCTGATTTCACTGTAGAATGAATTTTCTGTTTTAATGAGCAATGAGATGTGAACATTTCGGCTCCCGTAAGGAGTGGCAGATTCAGAAAGTTAGTCTTGCTTGTTAACTCTGTGAATTTACAGCACTGCCAGATACTCATCCCTCAGATCCCACTTTAGAGACTCTGATTTAATTGTTTGGGGTGAATGCAGGGAATCAATATATCTTAAAAGCTCACAGGTGGGGCGGCCGGGTGGTTCAGTCAGTGGAGTATAGACTCTTGATCTCAAGGTTGTTAAGTTCGAGACCCACGTGGGGTGTAGAGATTACCTAAAAATAAAATATTAAGAAAAATCAAAGCTCACAGGTGGTCCTCATGAGGTCCAAATGAGGATTTCAGTGCTTCTGTTTGGAAGTAAAATATTTGAATTGTGGAACCCTCCTAACATTTTATGAAAAATTTCAAGCATACAGAGAACCTCAAAAAAAAAAATTGACAGCACACATCGTGTCCATCCATCACCTGTCTTAGTTTTTGATGTATTTTCAAGTTGTAGATATCAGTACATTGTCCTCTGAACATCACAACGATTATTGTTTTCTTTCGCAAAAGAAAAGAAGATTTAACTGATGGAGGTTCCGAGTATTTAGCTGCAATGGCAAAAGACATTTTGGGTTTTTTGAGTTCAGAGTGCACCGGAATAGTGGCTGGTTATACTAAGATTAAGTGTTTTGTTTTGTTTTGTTTTGTTAAGCTTACTTCTTTACTTTGAGAGAGAATCCCCAGCAGGCTCTGCACCGACAGCGCAGAGCCAGATGCAGGGCTCGAACTCACAAACCATGAGAGCAGGGCCTGAGCCAAAATCAAGAGTTAAATGCCCAACCCACTGAGCCACACAGGGGACCCCAAGATTAAGTGCTTTTGAATAATGGACTGGTGGAATGAACTTGGGGACTAAATGAACTAGGAGTTTGCCTGCCACCAGGGGGCAGTGTGGGCCGTGGAAATCTCAGGGCGAGTGAGCTTGCCGGGGCAGGGGGAGGGAGTTAATGTCCCTTTCGGGTAGCATTCAACTGAGGGGAGGTACTTGAGAAGCTACCCCTGGAGCGTCATGTATCTGAAACACCGTGGATGGGAAGAAGAAACGTGAAAGAATGTGGGGTTAGGCAGGCCCCATGGAATCCCAGGAAAATATTCTGCCACTGAGATCATTCAGTTTCAGGAACAGGTGACCTGCATGAGGTCAAGATATTAGGTGCTTACCCTCACAACTTTATTTTAAATGTTTATTGTTTTTTTAATTTTTTAATGTTTTATTTATTTTTGATACAGAGAGAGACAGAGCATGAGAGGGGGAGGGTCAGAGAGAGAAGGAAACCCAGAACCGGAAGCAGGCTCCAGGCTCTGAGCTAGCTGTCAGCACAGAACCTGACGCGGGGCTCGAACCCACGAACATGAGATCATGACCTGAGCCGAAGTCGGAGGCTTAACCGACTGAGCCACCCAGGCCCCCCTAAATGTTTGTTTATTTTTGAGAGAGACAGAGGGTCTGAAGTGGGCTCCGCCACTGACAACAGGTGAATGTGGGACTGGAACTCATGGAACCTCGAGATCGTGACCTGACCAGAAGTCAGATGCTCAAGAGACTGAGCCACCTGTGTGCCCCACCCCCACCACTTCTTATTAATATTCTAATATCAATAGTAAATAAAATAATAGTAAGCTAACACTCTTATACCCTTCACCAGTTGCTAACATTTTTACCACATTTGCCTTTTATTTCTCTCTCTGGATACACCATTTTCCTCTCTTACCAATTGTAGGTACTTTATTCTCTCCTGAACATAAAGATATTCTCCTCTATCAGAGATTCTCAAACTCAAACCTTTTGGTCTCAGAACTCCTTGCCCTCTTAAAAGTTACAGGGGGTCCTCAAAGCTTTTCTATATGTGGGTTCTTTTTTCTTTAAAAATTTGAAGTTTATTTATTTGTTTTGAGAGAGAGAGAGATAAGGAGCACAAATGGGGGAGGAACAGAGAGAGAGAATCCCAAGTTGGCGCCAAAAGAAATGTCAGTACAGAGCCTGGAACTCAGGAACCAGTGAGATCATGACCTGAGTGAAAATCAAGAGTTGGATGCTCAACTGACTGAGCCACCCAGGTGGCCCTGAATAAAAAATAAAAAATAAAACCTATCTATTCAGAGATGCAACAAAATTTGCTGCATTGGAAGTTAAACTTGATACTTAAAAATTTTTTTTTAAATGTTTTATTATTTACTTTGAGAGAGAGAGAGGCAGAGCATGAGTGGGGCAAGAATGGAGAGAGAAGGAGACAGAGTCTGAAGCAGCTGCAGGCTCTGAGCTGCCAGCACAGAGCCTGACATGGGGCTCGAACTCACAAACTGCAAGAGCATGACTTGGGCTGAGGACGGATGCTTAACCGACTGAGCCACCCAGGTGCCCCGAGACTTCTTTTTAAAACACAAGAATATCCAAGTACTCCCATCAGCTGTCAGAGCAATGACGTCATCACCAGCCATAGAGCTTCTAGAAAAGGCCACTGAACTCTGATGGGAAAATGAGAGTAAGAAGGCAGAAGAGGTCTTCCTATTATGGTGAAAATAGTTTTCACCTCTCAGACCCTCAGGGTTCCCTTGACCACACTTTGAGAACAATTCTTTTACAAAATCTTTGTCATGGAAAAAATAAAATAGTTCTAAAATAATTCTTAAATCCAGCTCATATTCAAATTTCTCCAGGTGCCCAGGAATTATTTTTAAGGCTGTTTTTAGGAACCAGGACCCAACGAGGTTCAAGTAAATCTAGAACACTTTGGGGTCATCTGGGTGGCTCATTTGGTTAAGCGCCAATTCTTGAGTTCAGCCCAGGTCATGATCTCACGGTTGTGGGATTGAGATTCATGTCAGGCTCTGTTACGAGCGTGGGGCTTGCTTGGTCTCTCCCCTTCTCTCTCTCGTCCCTCCCCCTCTCACTCTCTAAATAAATAAACAAATATTTTTTTAAAGCTACAAAAAACAATTCTACAACAGTCTCCTACCCTTTCTGCACCATGACATTGACTTTTGAAGTTTCCAGCCTGCTGTTTTGGAGAACCTCCCACATTCTGGGTGTGTCTGGTTGCTTCCTGGTGGTGTCGTTCAGCCTCTTCTCTTTGCTGACAACTGAAATGATGGTAGATATTTTTGTATTGGT
>PJEM01017682.1:0-21202 GCA_004023845.1 Helogale parvula
TGTGTGTGTGTGTGTGTGTGTGTGTGTGTGTGTGTGTGTGTGTGTGTGTGTGTGTGTGTGTGTGTGTGTGTGTGTGTGTGTGTGTGTTAGTATGTGCTATGTAAGCACATCACATAAATTATCTTCTGCCATTTTATAAAGAAATGGAAGAACTAAGATGCTGAGAAAATTATCCATGGTATTATATTTATATATGCTTATGCTAATGATGGAGTCAGGATTTTAATTTCAACAATACACCTGAGGAACTGTACTTATAAGTGCCATATCATATTGCTCTTCAAGCTCAAAACATCTGAGTTTTGTCACTCAATGATCCACAGTGTGTTCATGTGAAAATCCATATGCATTTACTAAGAAGTGTTCTTTTGAAAATAATTTGATGCCTTAATAAAATATTTGAGACGTATTAATTTGTTTAAAGGTTCTGCAAAATATCTAACAAAAATTAGTGAAATTTGATTGCCACCAATGAAAAACAAATTTTAGAAATTGAAACCTAGGTAATTTCATGGCCGTATATGAAAGAGGTATAACTTATAGAACTAAAAGAAAACCTGAAAAACCAAACCTTAGGAAGTTCAGGAGCCAAGGAAGTTCTGGCATTATAAGGAGAAGGAACATGAAGAGTCTTTTCAAGTCCCCATTACTGAATGAACTATATCCAATCATTTCTTCACCTTGTATCACTTCACAAAACATCCAAGGTTTAGGAAGAGTCTGACTGGCTGAACTTAGGTACACTGCCCACCTCTTGGCCAAGAGAGACTTGGCATCTTGAAAATTAATTCCACTAATACCATTTGAAATAAAGCGAAAGAGTTCGCAAAAGAAATCAAAGGTACAGTTACAAAAAAGGATAAGGAAAACAAGCAATAGCAACAGCTGTCCAATAAATCTCTATGATTTTGAGGTCTTGAGAGTCTGCTTTTTGGTAAAAACCTGCCCTTGAACAGGAAGGTGGGAGGAGGGCAAAGTGTAATTCATTCACAACAGAGCTACAAGGACAATTACTACGCATCAATAAGCTTATTCATCCTCCCCTGAACCCTACCTTCCTACCCTCCTACCCTTTGCATTTAGAACAAGATCATTCCTTTCCTAGATAATTAAGACTGGAGCTGATTAACCTAAAGCTTCTATCGCTGAGATTGATTTAATGTGAGGCCAGGAAAAGCTCTTTTATAATTTATCGAAGTTAAAATTTGAGATTACTTGCCCATCTTCCCTTGACTAATTCCCTTGTAAAGGCTGGATCTCACTTTCTGAGTAGAACAAGATAAGCATTTGTCAGGACATTTGTGGTTAGGCATAGGCATTCTGTCACCATCACTCCTACATTTGTCACAGTATTTTCCTTAGCTCACTTCCATGCTAAAGATCCTACTGCTACTCATAAAATCAAGTTCAATTCCTAGTCATAGTCCAATTTCCCAGTTTCACATCACTCCAAAGCTCAAGACTTACCTGCTGTGTTGTGTTACTTCTCTACAAGAAAAGGAAAAGAAGGTACAATCACCTTTGGAGAGGTGAGTAAAAACAGAGGGCCTAGACATATTCTATGGAAAATCAACAGTAAGCAAGACAATAGAAAGGGTTGCCTAAAAGGCAAAGTGAAATAGTATAAAACAAAGAGGTTGGTTGAAAACCAGGAGTTTGAGTATAGCCATTTAATAAATATTCACTGACTGACTAGATGATTAATATAATCATGAAACAAGTTTTCTTGTATTTTTTCCTTCAAGAGTTTAAGGATCATGGCTAACCACTCTAAGAATATTTAAGAATAATCTGTCAAAAGGCCACGTGGGAGGCTCAGTCAGTTAAGTGTCTGACTTTGGTTCAGGTAACGGTCTCATGGTTCTTGAGTTCGAGCCCCACATCGAGCTCTGTGCTTACAGCTTGGAGCCCAAAGACTGCTTTAGATTCTGTGTCTCAGTCTCTCTCTGCCCCTCCCCACTTGCTCTGTCTCTCTCAAAAATGAGAAACATTAAAAAATTTTAAAAAAGAATATTCTTTAGAAAATACATATAAACATGAAATCATTTAAATGACATTTTTCATTTATGTTGAGATAGATTCAACCTGAGACCTGCACTGTAAATTGTGTGGCTTCATTATAATTCATTCTCAACAGTATATACAAGATAATTTGGTGATTAGATACTTATTTAAGGTCTTATACAGTCTTTTTTCAAAAACTGCTTACAAGTAGAAATTGTCAACTCACTGAAAGTCTTGACAACACGATCTATCAAAAGATGAAACTGCTGACTAGATCCTGCATTTAATATTGGGCTAATTTTGACTGGAGCACTTAATAAATGTGTTACTGTTTTTACTTGATAGACAACACAGAATATATTATGAACATACATCCAAATGTTCAAAGCACAGCAATTACTACACATTAATGAAAAAATAAGTTTTAAATTATTACTCTACAAGGAAAGAGCAAGGATGGAAACCATTCAGGGACAAACCGTTAGGGTAATCTTTCCACATGAAATTTAAAAATATGAAAATCATGAGACTTTGTATAGGCCTGGCTCATTAGGGCTATTTCATAGGCTTCAAGGTATACCGTTCATCAATCTGGTCAGTGAGGGGCTAAAGGGAGAACAAAGGTAAATAAATGATGGATTTTATTCAACTCAAGTCACTGGAATATTTAAAATCATTAGTTCTATCATCAAGGACAATCCACCTAATATATTCCATTTAAAGGGGTTTTCATTTAACAAGCCCTTATACCACAGTTTTTCCATTTAGAATAACTTTAGTCAAAAAGAGGAAAACATAATACTTTCCTAGGCCACATATACCACTTTAAAAACACGTTTTCAATCACCTGTAAATTCACAAATAATTTTACTAGAATTAGCTCTCAGTATAGGGCACAGTGTGTCTTATTCCTAGTGTGCTAATTCAACCTATCAAGTGACGGGTATATTTTTTCATATGAAACTGAATGAAGAAGCATATAAATTGTGTGTCCAATAACCAGTCATCTACAAAGCACCTTGATTAACGATGATGCTTTCACCTCTGTTCTCTTCCATTCATAGTCCACACTTAGGTAATCCAGTGCAATGCCAGAGTCTATTGTGTGGTGTTATCAGATGTACTTTCTGATGGTTGAAGGAGTCTCCTTAATCATCTTGGAAGAATGTTAATTTAGAAATCAAAGCATGCTAGAGCTTTTAAAGAAGTATAACAATGGTGAAATTTTCTGTTATGTGGTATTATTTGCCCCAACATTGTGTGACCAGTTAAAGTTTTGCCAAACAACTGCCTTTATGGCCTAAATAATTTATGAAAGAAAAGTTGTATTTAATATATTGACTGTGATTCACAAAAGATACCCCATTTTCATCTCATTTTTTCATGTCCTACTCCATTTTGGGGATTAACACCCCACCATTTCCAGTATAAAAATTTAAGGACCAAGAAAACTCTTTTCCCTGATATAAAATATGTACTATGACAAGCATGAAAACTTAAAGACAAAGACAACTTTTGTTCTGCCCAATATTTTTCTTTCTGGAATCCCTTTTCCTGCTTTCCATCAACTACTCAATTTACTCTAGTTGGAACTGTGGCACCATTCTACTGAAACTATTCGTACAAATTACACCATTTTGTTTTTTATTTTTTAAGTTTATTTTGAGAGAGAGAGGGAGAGAGATCACATGTGCATATGCAGGGCAAGAGAGGACTAGAGAGGGAGAGAGAGAAAGAATCCCAAGCAGGCATCACACTCAGCATGGAGCCTGAGCTGACAACCAGAGTGGATGCTTAACCAACTGAACCACCGAGGCACCCCAAAATTGTACCACTCTATATCACTAAATACAATGGTTGCACTTCTGTCCTCTGCTTACCAGGATGATCAGAGGTATTTGATACAGGTGTCTACTCCTTCTTTGTGAAAAATGGCTTCCTTTTACACTTAACATCCCACTGGGTTTTCTCCAACTTCTCAGAGCCGTTCTCATGTCACTTTTGTCAGAAACTCTTCCTGTCCAGATCCTTGAAGCTTGATGTCTTTTAGGATTAGATTAAGCACTGTGTTCTTCTCATTCTATATTTTCTTACTTTACCTCATTGACCCATGTCTGATTTCAATTTTCTATTAAATACCATTTATATATAATGTTATATAAAATTATATCTAAACTTCAGCCTGTCCTTTCAGCTCCATACCTATATTGATGAAGTGTAGCCTTTAAAAAATCCTGACATCTCAAATTCAATATACCCAAACCCCACCACTCTCCCACCCTGCAGTGTTTCCATCTCCATTAACAGCATTTCTCTCTTAGTCAGTTGTTCAAATCAGAATCCCCAGTGTCAAGCTTGACCTCTCTCTCTCTTTCATGTGCCAATTGTGATTATCAGGTTTTTTTTTTAATTTTAAATTTTATTTATTTTTGAGAGAGAGAGAGAGAGACAGACAGACAGTATGAGCAGAGGAGGGTCAGAGAGAGGGAGACACAGAACCTGAAGACAGGCTCCAGGCTCTGAGCTAGCTGTCAGCACAGAGCCGGACGCAGGGCCTGAACCCATGAACCATGAGATCATGATCTGCACTGAAGCTGGACGCTTAACTTACTGAGCCACCCAGGTGCCCCAATTATCAGGTTTTTTTTTTTAGATGTTAGTTATTAAGGATGTTTAGATTATAACCATTACCTCTCTGTCCTAACTCTGCCAAGTTATCCCATGTGCATTAGTGTAACAGCCTCAAAAGTGTTTTTCCTCCATCATTTTTGTTCCTTTTTTCATGTTGGATAAATAATTATACCATTATTTATATTATATACCATTAATAAAATTTTTAAAAATTCTCATTTTTCATATTGAGGAAAATTATAGTTTAACAAAAATTGTATTGCATATTTTTTCCATACTTAGGACCTTCCAATTGCTTCCCAACTCTCTTTTGATAAGGTTCAAAGTCACTACCCTGGGCACTGCTGGTGGCACACCCAGTAACTGTCCTCTCCTAGAAGACTAGTGTACCCACAGTTTAAACTGCTGCCAAAAATTTGAGAACATTATGACGTGTCTTAATAAGAACATTATGACTTGTCTTAATGACCTTAAGGAGTTTGATTCCATACCTTTGACCATTTAATCTCCCTTCTCACCGACAAACAAGTGTAAAGAATTGTATACATTCGATGCCTCCACTTACCACCCTCCACCGACCCCTATGTATTGCCCAAATGACTAGCTATGGTGGTCATATTCCCCTTACCAGTGAATAGTGTAGAAAACCAAAGACCCTATGACCCATTCTGGCTAATAAGATGAAGGAATTTTCTCAGTGTTTATGAAAATATTTTTTTCTTAAAAAGATATAAAAAATATACTGTTTACAGCTCTGGATATTGTTATGTGAGGATGTGCATTTTATAAACATGAGGTGAGAACTACTGCAATTCTGAGAAGGTACATGAGGTGGGAACTACTGCAATTCATTCAACCTTTACGATCTGATACTCCCTGCACATCCCCTCCTCCTTGAGCACTAAACATCTAACCACCAGCTTCATACAAGATGCAGCTTTTTCTGCCCACAAGTCCTGTCTCCATGCTACTTAAATAAACTTAGTAAGTTGCATTGTAAAAAAAAAAAAAAGATTTAATTAGATAATGAGCTGTTGAATTAACCAACCTCAAAGCTGCTTTATGACTTCATGTTATATTTTTTAAAATTCCTTTTTTATTTAAGGCAGTGGAGGCAAGGTTTTCTAATGTCTCCCCCAAGACCCATGACATCTTAACTGATTAGTCTGATTAAAAAACCTATGGAGATCTGGCACTAATTTTCTCTTCAGACTCTTTGGCTGCTGGTATCCTCCTGCCTCTCTATATTGCAACCATATCGCTCTTTTTCAGCTCTTGAAATACTCTGTGCACATCCCTGCCTCAGAATTGTTTTGTAGGGACTTCATCTTCGTGGAATTCTGCTCCTGCTCTGTTGCCCACTCAAGTGTCAACCAAAATGTCACTTTTTCAGCCTTGTGTCATATATTCTAGAGCATGGCACTTGTCCTTACACTACTTATCATACCTCTAATTAATGTTCAATGTCATCCATTCTCACTTCATTGTCAGCTTTATAAGACAGTAGCTGTGTCTGTCTTATTCAATTTAATCACAGCACTGAGCATAGTTCTTGGAGTACAGGAAGTGCTAAATACTTTTTTAAATGAATAAAACTAAAGTTATTAGTTAATAAAAGATTTCCAAAGTTTTATTCTTGCATGTATATTCTGTAATTGTAAAATCTACATCCTGGGAAAAGCAGAATTACCAACCATATTTTGACTATGTTAAGATGACCAGCTACGTAAGGAACAGTGGCAGACAGACTCAAAAACTCACTGGCTATCAAAAGCATTATTTACCTAGACCATGAGACTTGAGTTAAAATGAAAGCGGAGATGGGCAAACATAACCCTAGGGGAAAAGGAAACTCCAACAGAAGCCGTGCATTCATTACAGGGGCCTTATTGCTAGCAGACAGTCTATAATGGATCCATTTGTCTGTGTGAGACTCAGAAACTTAAAGATATCAGAACCACCGTGGTACAGGTAGACTGATTTAGTACCCATAACGACCTATCTACCAGCCAAAGCTGGAGGAGAAAAACAAACTGAAAACACCCTAAGTACAATTATTTTCTCTTCTCATGCCATTTTTTCCCCATTTTTTTAACCTGCCCAGGACTACATAGTACCTCTGGTACTAATCACGACTTGGATGCTGAAACCCATCCCTGGATGCCCTCATCACCTCAACTGGTTATAAGACCATTCTGTGTCAGCAATGGCCTTTCTTCCTCTAGTGCTTCCATTCTATCATGTATTGTAACGATCGTTTGACCCCACGTTTCCATGGCATGGATTAAGTCCTGCAGAAATAATGTATTATTTCTAGCATAGCAAATTGTGGGACACATGGTAAGAAATTGGAAAACATTTCTAAGTGATTGTGTTGAGCACTGCCAACTGAAGACAACTTATTACACTGAAGGAAGTTTTGGTATGAAAAGATGAGGCAAAAGCAAAAAAATCTCTCCTCTGCGGGTAGGCTAAGGATTTAATAGAAAATGCAGCTTTCCTCCTTAAGATAGACCCCTATCTTTTTATAAATCAGACCTTTTGTAAACACTATGGAGAGATCAATTTGAAAGTAGTTTACCTTTTCATGTTAAACGTACCATGATTTCACTATAAATATTGTCCTGTATTTCCTGATTATAAATGTAAAAAAGACCTAAACACAAAAGCTAAAATTATAAAAAAAATTAGAAGAAAATAGAGGAGATAATCTTTACAAACTTTAGGTTGGCAAAGCTATGTAGATCACGAAAAGCACCAACCTTAAAAAATGCCAATTTGGAGATCATGAGAAGTCAAACATTCAACTTTTCACCATACCACTGGGAAAATAAAAAGGCAAGCCACAGGCATGGAGAAAACGCCTGCAGTAGAAATGGCTGAAAATGTATCTGTAAGAGCTTTTACAACCCAATAATAAAAAGAAAGAAAACTCATTATTTTTCAAATGGACAAAAATTTTGAAAAGACAATTCACAAAAGAAGATGTGTGACTAAGCATGTGAAGAGATGGCAAGTGCCTTTCATTGCCAGGGAAATAAAATTTAAACTCTAAAGAAATACCACAAGAATAAAAATAGCTAACATTTAAAAAGCTGACAGTACCAAATGCTGACATGGATGTGGAGCAATTAAAACTCTCAGCCATTTCCGGTGGTGGTGCGAAAAGGTACAGCCTCTTTGAAAAACTAGTTAGCAGTTTCCTGAGATTTTTTTCTTAATGTTTATTTATTTTTGAGAGAGAGAGAGAGAGAGAGAGAGAGAGAGGGAGGGAGGGAGGCAGGCACAGCCCATGCATGAGAGTGAGCAGGGGAGGGCAGAGAGAGAGAGAGAGAGAGAGGGAGCCACAGAATCCAAAATAGGCTCCAGACTCTAAGCTGTCAGCACAGAGCCCAACACTGGGCTCGAACTCGTGCACCATGAGATCATGACCCGAGCTGAAATCAGACTCTCAATGGACTGAAGCACCCAGGTGCCCCTAGTTAGCAATTTCTTATAAAATTAAACATACTTTTATTCTAGGACCCAGTAATTCTAGTGCAGGGTATATACCTAAAAGAAGGATTTGCCCATAAAAATATTTATACATGAATGTTTACAGTAGCATTATTCCTAACAGGAAAAATGGAAATAAGTCAAGTGACCGACTCTTTCAGCTCAGGTCATTATCTCACAGTTTGTGAGTCTGAGCTCGGCGTCGGGCTCTGCTGACAGGGCTGAGCCAACTTGGGATTCTTTCCTTCTCCCTCTCTCTGCACCCTCCTGATTTATTCTCATTCATTCTCTCTTTCTCGAATAAATAAATAAACTTTAAAAAATAATAAAATAGACAGTAAGATCAGTGATGGTCTGGGGTCAAGGGCTGGTGTGGGAAGATGGGCTACAAAAGGCTGTAAGACACTTTTCAAGATGATAGTGGCACAAATACATACATTTATCAAAATTGATTAAAAACTTCCACTTAAAATTTACCTAAAATATTTTAAGTATATTTTATTAAACATTTTAATGTACTTTAGTCGTTTATGTTAACTATAAGCTTTCAATTATAGAAAATAAAACATGAAAATGGAGATCTCCTATATTAATACTTCCCTGAGGGTGAACCACATTAAAATAGTTTGATAATAGCTTACTCTGCAGTTTTGTGTCTATATGTCTACACATGTACATTTGTCTTACAGAAAGGGGGTAAGCGCTGTATAACCTACTTTTCTACTCATTTCCTTTTTCTTTTTTAATTTTTTGAACGTTTTTATTTATTTTTGAGAGAGAGAGAGAGAGAGACAGACAGACAGCATGAGCAGGTGAAGGTCAGAGAGAGAAGGAGTCACAGGGTCTGAAGACAGGCTCCAGGCTCTGAGCTAGCGGTCAGCACAGAGCCTGAAGTAGGGCTCGAACAGTCCACGAATTGTGAGATCATGACCTGAGCCGAAGTCGGACGCTTAACCGACTGAGCCACTCAGGTGCCTCAACTTGTTTTCTTTTAAAATAATGTTTTTTTGATGCGCTGGGTCAATTCATATAGCAGTTTTCTAAATGAAGACCACACTAGTGGTATAGTAATTTGCCTTATAGTTGCACTGTAATTTATTTTACCAAAGTCCACTGGTGGAAAAAGAAATTCAAAAATCTACTTCCAAATATTTTAAGTTGAAAAAACAAAGTAGAGGTGCCATTTTAATACAAAAATATCTCCACTGATGGCTTTAGTAGAACAATGTCTTGTATAATTGACTTGTGGCTAGAATAAATTTATATCAGTCACACATACTCTTACAAGGGATGAAAAGTGCTAACAGTGAAAACATTGCATAATAAAGCGTAATGCTCTCAGGAGACCATCAGATTGATGAAAAAGATATAGCTCAGACCGATCAAGAGACATTTCCGAGGTCATACAGATTGTGGTTGGCAGAGCCAGCATCCGTGCCAGGTCCCCGACCTTATTGTAGAGTCTTCCACATGTTTTCCTTTGTGTCAAGTTCACTAACCTGCAAGGGGTTTCAACTTATCATCTTGGCACCATTAACACTGTGTCTCAACATGTAAGATCGTCCATCTTCCCTATATTTGAATATTTAAGAAAAAGAAACACTTCGCGTTGCAGGCATGGAAGTAACATGGTGCTTATCTTTCAGAAATGTTTCTTTATGCTTCACAATTTAACATACTGCAACAGCGTGATGCATCTAATGATTTTTTAAAACAGCTTTCTGCTGACAGCATAAACAAAACAAGTTTATTTTGAGTGAGCAGCTGCTGTTTTTTCATTGAAGAACGTCACTCGCTGAAATAATGCAGCAGGCTGGCGCTGCCGTGAGTGGATAAACATCTATGGGGTTTGGGACTGGTAAGTATAGGACCATTCTGCTGCCGCCGCAATTACCGATAAAACAAACAGCCCATCTCCAATTTTATGAGAATGGAAAGTTAAGGCAGTCTGCAAAAGAGTTACCAAAATGGGCTGCACAGATTGCCTTATTTTAATGAATGGATCAAGTGCATATGCCAGATTTTTTTTGTCACTATATGTGGGATTCGTTAATTTTTTTTCAGGTCCTTTGACTTAATTATTCCTTTATAAAATCCTCGTTTCCTTTTAAACAGGAACTTATTTCAAGGGAAAGTTAAGATAAGGCTATGGAGTTTCATTTAAACCAAATTTCCCTTTTTGCCCTCTGCGACAATGTATTCATAAATATTTCTTTCAACTAAGATTTCAGTGGCCTAACTTTGATCCAGGAAAAAAAAAAGTACTGGGAAAGGACAATTGGTCAGCAAATGATCTCAAGAAAACTATGAATTGTCAAAAATGTTGAAATGAGGAATCTCTCTCTTCTGAAATGTTTTGCATCTTTTTGTCAACCCCACTTTTATTTTAGTGCTTCAGGGAACACTGACAAAGTCTGTAGTTTGAGATCTATTATTTATCCTCCTGTTTGTACATTTTTGCAAATCTATACTTATGTAACACCATCATTTGACTGACCTCAAACATTCTCTTTGAGTAAAATGTCTAATCCTGTGGTCTGTGAAGATTTTAAAAATTTAACCCAGCGCTGCAAATATGGTACAGAAATTTCTCATATACCATTCACCCAACTTCCCCCTGTGTTAACGTGTTACATAATCATAGAACATGCATTAAAACTAAAGTTTCATATTTCACGATCATTTTTTAGAATGCAATTATATAACTGAGGATTGATGTTAAGTGATAAGTATATACAAGCACAGGACCTAAGAAGAAAGATCAAGTATAGAATTTCTAGAAGGGGAGAGATTAGTGTTCCAGTTGGTCGGTAATAAAGTGTTTATGGTTGAGTGGAATTTCTACTGAGAGTTGGAAGGTTGTTAGTATTTGGACTTGTAGGAAGACCCTTTAAGTTAAAAAAAAAAAAAAGGAGAAGCAATATGGAAGGTGTAAGTGAAGTTTAAGGGTAAGTGAAGTTGAGAAAATCTGCACCTTATGGAAATCTGGAAACAGATAAGAGAGCAAGATCAAGATCATGACTTTTCAATGTAATAATTTTACTATTATTAGAGGAACTATAGAGTGTATGAAACATACCAAAATTAATAAAGGAAAGTTTGTAAACCTTGGTTCCCCGGTAAGCCACCAAATATGCCATTAAATTAGAGAATTCTTTTTTGGCCTAATGTCAGCTAATTAGAATTCTGCTCACACCTTCTAAACTTTGCATAGTTAGCTTCTTAGCAGGTGAATAGGTCACATCTTTAGGGTGTCAATGAATCAAACCACAGAAACTTTACTATTTTCTTTAACACTTTACACACATTTAACACTGGTCTTGAGGACCTTGGAAATTTGCTGAAAATGTTAAATATTATAAATACAATCAATTATTCCTATGCCGTGTTATTAATATCATTGAGAATTTGAGGCACTTGAGTGGCTCAGTCAGTTGAGTGTCCAACTTCAGCTCAGGTCATGATCTCATGATTTGTGAGTTCGAGTCCCGTATCAGGCTCTCTGCTGTCAGCAGAGTCTGCTTTAGAGCCTTTGCTCTCTTCTCTCTGCCCATCCCCTGCTTGCTCGCTCGTGTGCTCTCTCTCACAAAAATAAATAAACTTAAAAAACAGAATTTATATATCACCAATGTTTTAAAAAAAAGGACAAGTCTGAATTGATATAGGTATAGAACCAGTCACAAAGGCAATGAGTTTTGAACATAACTTCCAAGGTCCATTGGGTAAAGCAGCCTATTGCTGCTAAGAGCAGTTGTTATTATTGACTTTCCTACGAAGATACCTACTTCGAATTGTTTCTAGACAGAATAGAGGGGTCACACAAATTCTAATTCTAAATATCAGTGAACATCTCTCCTTACATGAAACTTCTAAATCCTTCAAAGACACTTAAACAGAGGGATGCAAACAAAATTGGTTTGATTCTTATTCAAATTCAGCAATGATCTTGAATGATGTCTACTTCTGGAACAAAATCTAGAAATTCATGGAAGACATCTATCTGCTACATATTATGTTTTTATTTTATTTTTTCCTTCACTGAAACCATTATTAACCAAGAACTCAATTTTGAAGGCCACCCCCACTTCTTCTCTGTGTATTCAAATTCTAGCAATTGTATATGACTCAACATTGAACTTTGTGAGGTCTTAACTGATCACCCCTCCCCAGGAATGTTCCCTCTTCCCCCACTCCGTATTTCTGTAGCATTTATGTTCTATACCACTTTTTGGGCCCTACTATTCTATATTATTTCTTCCTGTACCATACCTAGTCTTCCCAACTAGACGGTGATCTTGAAGACGGTACTGATGAACTTATTAACATCCTTTCCTATGGTAAACTGGTAAACTTTCCTGGAATACTAAAGCCTGATCTTCCTCTGTATTTTGTTTCTAAAAAAACATTGTAGCATGGACCACAATAGAACACTATAGCATCACCTAAATCACCAATTCATTTCTATTCATCAAGTAATTAAGAACTCTTTAAGTGCAAAACACCATACTAGGGATATACAAACATAAACCAGGTACAGATTCTCTCTCTACAGGTCTCACTGCTTGAGGAAAATGTACATGTACATAATTATAGTACAAGTGGGAAAGCTGTACATAGTTAAGAGTTATGGTTAAAAAGCTCTATGTGGTAAGGATATACTTGGATTGAAGATTGACGGACAGGAGGATTTATGAAGGAGAAAGTATTAAAGAGACCATTCCACAGAAATGATGCTGTTTAAACCAATGCAGAAAAGTGCATTTAAAGAGTCAAAATGGTTAGAATAAAATATACTGTAATTAATTCTGGAAAAACAAGCCAGGTCCAAATAATAAAGGATATTCAATTTGACACTTATGAGTTTTGATTTTATCCTGCAAGCATCATTTTTTAAAATTCGATGAAATCTTCAACATGCATTTTCAGATATTATTTCAGAATGTAAAGAAAGGAATGAGAGAATGATTTGGAAGACCTATCTTAGTTTGTGTGATAGTTTGGAAAATAAGCACTGGAAATGGAAAGGAGGGGGATAGAGAAGAGGAACTAACACAATATGTATGCATCATCTTTCAGCAAGCACTCCACCTTCATCAGTAACTCATATTTGATATAAAAGAAATATACTATTCCTTAAAGAATAGTAGATATTCTGAGTTCCTAGGGAGCAAAGAAAAAATTGAATTCTTTTACCAATAGCTTTGAAACAACAACATGTATATTAAGATGAAATTGTCTTCACTAGGAGGCAAAAAGCAGATTTTAAAATAAGCATTTTGTCATAAAAGAGATTAAGAAGGTCAATATACCAAAATAAATTTAAAGGAATCAGAACTACAATAACAAAAAAGGAATCCACCCCAGGCCAAAAGAAGGTCAAAAGATGGCAATTTGATTGTCAGCTTTTTATTTAGTTACACACCAGATATATTGAAAACTATTCATTTGGGTAAGGAAACTATGCTGCTAAACATCCATCAGAGATAAACACAGGCATCTGTACCAAGAACAAATAAGGCCAATGATCTTGTGAGTCAAGCTATGAAGTTTAGCATATAATACTTTTCTTATGCTTTTTCTATCTTGTCTTTTTGTTTAGCATCCAACAAAATAATTTTTAAAAATCTATTGTGATCTCACTATATCAATCTGGTATTATAGTACATTATTAACAACTTAGGTTAATATTTCATACTAGACAAAATGAAGAAAGGGGATTATGATTCAAAGATGACGATATTTACTTACAAAAGAACACAGATTGAAAGAAGGTCAAAGTAGGAGCAATAATTGCCCCAAAATAAACTATTATTAAATTAAACATAATGCTTACCTAGAACACCTATTAACTTGTATTGATGGAAGTAGGGACATTAATGTGCACAGCCAGATTGGTTTTCCATGTAACATGTATATTCCTTGTGGAGTGTTTTATGATGATTGAGCATACATAGGAGGAAGCTGTTCCTTTAGTATAAGGGATCAATTGGTGTTAAAGTTGCAGGAAATAACTCTGGATAGTTTGCATATTGGCAAAGGGATGTATATGTATTCATCCATTAAGCCTACATATTCACTTTGAGACCTTGTGAGTACGTACACACACACACACACACACACACGCATACACTCACTCCTTTTTTTCAGTCCAACATGTCCTATAGATCATAATACCATTCACTTTTAGTCACTCAGCTTGCTCCCCAGTCCTCAGATCATGCAAATTCTGTATTATATGTATATATACACATACATACACATGTATGTATATACACCTACACAAAATGTATCTGAAACTCTATGTGTATAAAGTACATACTAAAGACCCTCTAAGTGTGATTTAAAAAAAAAATCCCTTGATCTTAGTGTTAGTCTGAGATCCCAAGAACTCAAAATCCTCATATTGTTAATGAACTATAATTGAAAAAGACCAAAGATTTAGCATGTGACATTAACATGGACACTTCCCATGTTTTGTAGACCACAAGCATCAGTAATTTTCTTTACCTCTCATTGGCTTGGGTCTCTGCCTGCTATAAAACCAGGCAAAGAACTGGCAGAATTCAGTGTAGCATCCATCTTTTCTTCCAGGAGTTTTAAACACACAAATAGGCTTATCCGCCGTGAATTTCTTTGGATGAAACAATACCTCTGTAGTATTGAGAAAAATATGAAACGTTCACCGTAATTGATGCGCATTATTCCAAAAATCACCTAATGATATCTTGATTCAAGTTGTTTATTAATTACACCCACCATTACAGTTCTGATTGGTAATGAAATAGTCCTTTAATCACTACTGAGAAAAAAAACCCCAGTATTTTACTCTGTTAAATACTCATGGGCAGAGACAAATACAACTCTGCATAAAATTATATATACCTTGTGACTAAGTATGATAGTGAGGAAAATTATTTCCCTTCCTTTATTGAATTTTAATTATTTGCAGAATAAGATTAAATAATGGCTTTCAGAATCTTACAAAATGAACTTCTCTACTCTCAAAAGGGGTCTTTTATTCCACCATCATGCATAAAGCAAGGCAGCTCCATGTTAGAGTACAGTCAGGGATGAAATGAAAATACTAATCTAACATATGCCTTCCCAGAATGACGTAAGACAAAAATCAGACTGGGAAAAGCAACAAAGAAATTACAAGAACAGTAACAATTCTAAATGTTTTTTTTTTAATCAAAAAAGAAAAGTCGACCAGATAGATTATAAAAACTGTGTTCCTAAAAACTGAATTGAAATTATCTGAGAGGTGAAAATATATGAATTTATAACTGATAAAAAGAGATAGAAAGTGCCTACAATATACCTGGATATTTGCAAGCACCTGGCAAGGCTTAGCTATGGAGCAGGTCCTTGGACCTGTTAGTCATCCAAGGCTATTTACTCCATGTACGTTGTGCAAAACAGATGGAAAAGTTTCCCGTTTTTAGATATCAACATTATACTAAAATAAATCATAGTGAGAAGAGAAAATGCATAAGGTACTTGCTTAAACTGTTTAGCCTAGGAACGGGAGGCGGGGGTGGAGAGGGGCAGAGAGAGAGAACGTGTGAATACCGAATCTTTCTCTACATCTGGAGCAAAGATATGCTAACTTCAAATACATCATTACTATATTTAGCATTACTACTAGCACCAAGTATTTCAAAAACAATAAGGAATGAACATTATGGAAACGATCCTTATGGCCCCTAATTCCATGACCATTAGGCAATTTATAATAGTTACAGGGTATATGCAGCTGCTTTCGTCTACATGAAGAAACAAGTCTAAGATGGACTTCTCTACCTGTGTTTTTCCCCCCTCACAGAGATGTTATACCCAGGATTCTGGAACTATGGCAAATTTACTACCTATATAAATACTGGATATTGCTGTTCATTTTCTCTATAATCTACTAAAAAAGTTGAAACACTATAGCTAACATCCTTTAGGTCCATCCATATTGTCCCACATGGCAAGAGCCTTTTGGCACGCGCGCACACACACACACACACCAACCCCCCCCACACACACAACCAACCCACTCCCACACACATATGCACATATATATCCCTCTAGCTAATTACTGAGATACTGATAATCTTCAAAAAAGGGAAAATGTGCAGAAGCCAAGCATGCTGAAAGGAAGAAGAAAATGCTTGCTGAACTAGGATCACTAGATATAAATTCGCTGACCAAGAAAGAAGTATGTAAATTGGTTAAATTTTTCAAGAGAGTGTCATTTTCCTTTCTTTTTCCTTCATGCTGAGAACATCTCCCCACCCCCAAAGATTGTGGTCACTAGAGGTTGCATATCCACTAAAAAGCACAGTTCAGCACAATTATACGTCAAAGCTTGCCAGACAGAACACGTGCTTCTCTGTGAGTATTGATATCTTTGAAATAAGAGGTGTGCTAACAAACAGTCCACACTGATGAACCAAGTTAATTGCATCATTATGTTGTGATAAGGCAATGCAATTAACACATTTTACTATACAGAGATTTCAGGATGGGTATCCAATTAACTCAGGTCATCAGGCTCCTTGCTTAGGATGGGGCTTTTAGTCTGCTACCAAGATGATTTCACAGGACTGCCTACCTCCTGAAGTGCAAGAAAACTTTCTTAAGAAGGCAATTTTGAAAAGGTTACGGTAAAACTGCTGCATCAACTTGATTCAGAATGCACTATGCTGATAAATCTCTTCCAGTATGTCAGGAAAATATTGCTTCAAATTGAGCAGAGTGACTAAAATATGCACAAGTTCATCATATTGTTTTCTATAAATATTTCATTCACTCATTATAGCAAAGCTGAGGATTTTGAATTGACTATCATTTAAAAAATATCAGAAAGCATGGAAATCATATTTGATAAAAGTATATTTAAAATTGAGAAGATTACTGGGATATAATAAGCATGGCAATAAGCTGGCATGTAATTTTGGAAAATATGAGTTATCTTTAAATACATGGCAAGGCAATAGGTTTTAGATTTATAAAGAAATGTATAATACTAGACTGGGATTCTTTACTTCATTGGATAACCCAAAGGAAAAAAAAAGAACTGAGCAAAAATAGCAAAATAATTACCACTCTCTTAGTACCACTCTCTTTAGTGAAAATCATAAACTCCTTTTGCCACTCTATAGCATTTATTTACTCCCTTTATAAATATTTGTCATATTAAAACTTAATTATTTAAGCCTCTTTTACAATAATGTCAATTGCTTAAGAACAGGGAATGTTCACCTTTTCATCTCTGTTATTATTTTATTTTGATGGTTGTCAGCTCAGATTTGGTGCTTGAACCCATGAGCCATGAAGTCATGGCTTGAGCTGAAATCCAGGGTAGGATGCTTAACCAAATGAGCCACCCAGGCACCCCTTCATCTCATTATACAATTGGCTTCCCAATAAATATGTGAATGAACATGGTAGAATTTATGAATAACATTGTATTACATTCTACTATTCATTAGGCAATACACATATTGGTCTTTTGCAGTTTTTTGAAAGGAGGCCATCCTAAGATTCATATAAAAGGGAAATAAAAAGAATGGCAGCATAATGTTGTATCTTACATGAATGAAATGCTCTGGTCCAACATAATGGTATGCAGCCAGTTGGAAAATCCATCAAGTGGAACATCATCATTGAAGTTGGTACAGATGCTGGGAAAAACTCCAGACTGATAGACCACACACAACATCCAAACATAAACCAAAGTAACGCACTGGCAATGGACATTCCTCATGTGGGAAATACGATGCCAAGTGATATTACATATGTCTACCTCCACACAATGCCTGCCTATTTCTATGCTTTTTAACAATTCCCTGCCACTGACTTTTGGAGATAGGCCTTGCTCTCTAACTTAAACAAGGCCTTCGTTGCAAAGAGACTGAGGTACTGGTCTAAAACAAAGACAGACTTGGTCACTGGGAAAAGCGAAATGAACCAGAAGATAGAGACAGCATGGAATAGGATCAGGATCTGCTACCTTAGTCAGAAATCCAATACATAGCATTAACTATAGCTATAGGCTGACTTGGAGGTTGGAAGACTAAATTTTAAGCCTTAGGTTGCTTTTATTTTTATTCTGTTTAAAGCCAGAATTGGTTTCAGAGACAAGAGTGTTTTTAACCTGCTAATGGTTGCTGAGCACCCTCTACCTGCTGGGAAAAAAATGTACGCTCTAGTGAATAATTTGGCAGAGTTTACCATTAAGTCGCCACTTTTGTTCCCTACCAGCATATTCAGGCCTTCATTTTGTGCAGCCCTGCTCATGATTTCATGGGTTTATTTAAATATGAGGCAACTAGACATTTTTAGCCTAGACACATTTCTGGTTTATCAGGCCGTATTACATACTGCTTACTGGGATGCCCCCATATGTGTTTTCTATTTCTGTTTGAACTTCACTCTTCTGAGACTTCCTTCTGGATTTTCTAAACCTAAATCCTTAACTGCTTAAATCTTGGACCTGGCATGTGTTGTATTTTTGCTTTGGAAACTTGAACACTTAGCTCATGGATTATATGTAGATGTTTGGACTCCAATTCAGTTCAGTTCTGAGTAATCCTCTTAGCTTGATGAAACTCACATCCCTATAGTGGCTGGCAAGATCCCTTCCGCTTCTCAGAGTCCCATCCTTGAGGACAGGAGATGGTATGGCTCCCATGGTTTTCCTGCTGAGCTCCCTTGGACGTGCAACCGCATGATGAATGACCTGACTCTGATTAGACTTTATTTTAGCTCATGCCCTAAGCTCATGGACTACTGTCAAAACAGTATAAAAGGCCTATCCTATTTGTAGTGTTATCACAACACGTCTCCTCTCAAATCGGAAGGATTTATTTACTCAAAGATTTACTCAGAGTGCCAAAGCAAGCGAGACAGACCACTGCAACTGCCTTCATTCTGCTTCTCCTCCTTCCCCTTCTTCCCCTCTTCCTCCTTCTTCCTCTTCTTCTACTATTTAGAAATATGTACATTCTGATGGTAGCAATTACCCAGTCCATGGGTACATGACACTTCTCTATTTTGCTTGCAGAGAAGTGATAAACTAGTGTTCGTGAAGACTATAGATGTGTCCTGGAGATGAGAAGGTGCACACTCCAGAGAGGAGAGTAACAGAAAGGGAATGCTGGGGGGGCCCTCTCCACTCTGCTCTCTGGGAAAAATGGCTTTCTCAGATGATAAAAGAGAGTCAAGAAAAATGTATGTGGCGTATTGGGCCTTAAAGGCAACATCACAAAAGTCACTAAAAACCACAGCTTTTGAACATCAGCCTGCTTTTATAAACTATATTCATTTTTCAACAATTTTGTTTATGCTAATGATGAAGATGCTTGAGGCATATTTAACAACTTTCTTGGTTTCTTCCTTTTCAATGAGTTGCACAGTCAGCTACAGAAATTTAGTTACTACTTCCAAGTCTATTTTTAAATGCCCTTCAAAAGTTAGTAATAATTGACCTGGAAAATAATGTTACACATATTGGACAAGAGAAATCAAAGTGATTTTTATTCTAATTAATCTCTTCATGTAAGTTCTGGGAAGTTAGAATCCCCAAGGTTTAACTGACATTTAATATTGCAAAATGACGAGTGGTCAAGAAGATGTTGATCTTTTTAATTTCTGTTGCTTTTTCAAGTGAAAGTGATATATAAATATTCTAACTTTTTAAAAGTGCTTTAAAGCTAATTGAAACTATATTACATTAAACAAAGTCTACATTTAATATCAATTAATCAAGGAATATTATAAGGTAGAACACGTTACCACACCATGGGTTTTGATTAAATTACCCACTGTTGACGTGCTTCCTCAGTCTGAAACCTGCTCCTGGTATTTTATAAGAATTCTGAAAACATGTAGGAATACCACAGTTGAAGAGTCTCAAAGGGATGGTAATACACAGCGTTTTAGTCACTTAGATATTTAGCAATCCAAAAGGTAGCAACTTGGTTGCCCCTGCCCTAAAAGCCAAAACCTTCCTGGAATGCTAGAGCAATACATAAATAACAATGTGTAATATTTAAATGAACCCATGAACAAAGTAGTTGATTAATGCAATGAAAACCTCATGAAATTTTGTTAAAATTTTCTTTTCCTTTTGTGCTATGACAGAAAAAGAAGTTCCCTCAGGCTCTATTTCACACGGCCGTCGTCATCTTTAAGAATGAAAAAGCACATACATTTGCACTTAACCTTCTAAGAATCATTTCAAAATTGTGCCTGCAGTTAGTGAATTTTCCTTGGCCAAATAAATCCTCAACAAAAATTGGTCTGGGGTTGGCAGGGGGCTTAAAAGAACATCTTAGACAACATCTTCATCTGACAGAGAGGAAATCTGATGAAAAGGAAACAGATCTGACTGTTTTAAAGGACACTATGGGGAAAGTTAGATTTGGGGACTTTATCCTCCCAACTTGGGGGTAATGTTCCTGCCACATAAGGATACTTAACAGCCTAATTAAGTGTCTAACTTTTTAAAGAAAGCTCAAATTTTATATGATTACATATAATCATGCACATAAATCTGGTATAACACCTAGCATATTACAACAGGATTATTTTTAACCAGATGTGGGAATTATGTCTGGGGTGATAGGTCTTAAAGTATGGATTATGTGTATATTTGGAAATCTCTCTGGCTAGCCATAAGAGCTAAAGACATCCATAGTTATCTTCTGGAGTAACCAACCAACACTGAGATCTAAGGGAGAGGACTGAGTGTGAGCCTTTCTGAAAGATAGAATATAAGAGCCTTGAAAAGGAGGAACATCAAATACAATGACAGACTCTCAAATGCTGGGGTTCCATTTTTTAATTAACTAAATTAACTTTTTTTTGAGAGATGGAGAAAGAGAGAAAGAGAGCGAGCGAGAAAGAGAGCGAGCGAGAAAGAGAGCGAGCGAGAAAGAGAGCGAGCGAGAAAGAGAGCGAGCGAGAAAGAGAGCGAGCGAGAAAGAGAGCGAGCGAGAAAGAGAGCGAGCGAGAAAGAGAGCGAGCGAGAAAGAGAGCGAGCGAGAAAGAGAGCGAGCGAGAAAGAGAGCGAGCGAGAAAG
>PJEM01017683.1:0-20977 GCA_004023845.1 Helogale parvula
CCCTGTGCTCTCTTTCTCTTAAAATAAATAAACTTAAAACAATGTCTATTTCTTCTGTAAATATATAAAATGCTAATGAGAGGTTTTTTCAGTTTTTGTTTCAACTGAATAAAAGCATAGAAAAAAGATAAGTATGCATGCAAAATTAAAAAAAGAAATCTATTCTTATAATTCAACATTTACAACTTAAAGGAAAAAGACAATATAATGTTTCAAATGTAAAACAATATTTTGTTTAAATGTTCATCATTTCAACATTAGAGAAAGAAAGAAATTTCCTTCAGTAAATATTATATGTAATGATGAGATAATAGTAAACCCTTTAAAAAGTCAGGAAGATACAGAGATACTAGTTACCACTACTGTTTAATATCCTATTGGATATTCCAAGAAGTTAAGCCAAGAAAGGAAGTAAGGGATAAAGATACCAGGAGCAAAAGAGGAAAATTTGTCTGTTTGGAGATGGTGTGATGGTCTATCGAGAAAATCCCAGAGAATCAGTAGAAAAACTATTAAAACAAAAAGGGTTCAGTAAGAGAGCAATACACAAAACTTCATGGTTTCCTGTATATAAATGTTAAGTAATTTAAAAATCCATGGGAAGGAAACTAACATTAGCAACAACAAATGCCTTAGAATTGACTAACAATGAAATGAAAACAGCATAAAACTTTTTTTAAAGTAAAAAATAGACACCTAAATAAATGGAACAGCAAATCTTATTCTTAAATCAAGAGATGCAGTATTTTTACGATGTCAGTGTTCTCATTTGTCTGAATTCAAAATAATTACAAAAAAATTTGAGGCTGGCTATTTAGGTAAAACTTGGCAAACTGATTCTGAAGTGCATCAGGAAGAGGAAACAAGAACAAAAAAAATAGTGAAAAATAAGGACAATGAAAGGGGAATTTCCCTGTTTGATGGCAAAATAGACTGCAAAACTATAACATTTAAGGTAGGATGAGAGTCATGTAGGGCTAAATAGAAAAAAATAAACATCTGTTTATACATGTGTATTTATTTTAAGGACCAACATGACATTTCAAATTATGGATGGGGGGATGATAAGGACCTTTGCTGTCCATTGCAGGAAATAAGATCACTACCTTACATCATACATAAAAATAAATTTCAGATGGATTAAAAGAAGTTTTAAAGTAAAAACTCTGAGTTTATTAGAAGAAAATAATCGAGAATGTTTTTATAATCTAACTACAAGTACAGAGTTCCTAAGCAATTCAGAAGACCAGACATGCTCCCCGAAGTCAGGCAGCAGTCCCTGAAAGGACCAAGACCTAGCAATGGGGATTGTCCTGGAGGGACCTCCCTGGCTTTGTTCAAGACTCCACCTTGACCCGGTCAATGGAAACATTTCAGGATGCACACTCACCCAAGGGGTACTTCTGTCACTTCTAAGCTGTGTTTCCCCAGCCTGAAAGGTCCCCTAAGGAACTAAACCCAGGCCCACTGGAGAAAGGTAAAACCAGACAGAATAAAGAACTCAGTGGCTTATAGAAACTAGTGGTACACAGCATATTATTTTCCAAGCACTATCCAGTAGAACATTCGGTGACGATGGAATTATTCAGTATCACCACTCTCCAGTTCCATAGCCATAAGCCACATGTGGCTATTAAACATTTGAAATGTGACTAGTGTAACAGAGGAACTGAATTTTTTATTTTAGTTGAGTTTAAATATAAACAGCCATATTTACTAGTAGTTAATGTAGGTTTTAACCTACATCAATTTCAGCCTAACCTTCCTGGGACTTTACTATGGGCCAAGGAAGAGGTGAGTGGTAGGCCAGGATTATCTGGGCTGGAACCAGGAGAGCCTGCAAAGGGATTGTATTAGCTTTCAGAGCAAATTACAACAAGTTTAGTAACTTAGAACAACACAGATGTATTATCTTGCAATTCTGGAGGTAGGCAGTCCAAATCAATCACCTTAGGCTAAAACTAAGGTGTAGGCAGGACTAGGTCCTTCTGGAGACTCTAGGGGAGAATTCATTCCTTGCCTTTTCCAGCTTCTAGAAGCTGCCTCCATTTTTTGGTACATCGTTTTGTCCCCCATCATCAAAGCCAATGGTTTAGCAACTTCACATTTTCTCTTTCTCTCTGATCTCTTTCTGTCATCACATCATCTTCTCTGACTCTAACCCTCCGGCCTCCCTCTACTAAGGACTCTTGTGATTACATTGGGTCCATTGAGATAATCCAGGATAAAAATCCTCATCTCTGATCCTTAATTTGAATTTGAAAGTCTCTTTTGCAATGTGAGGTGACATATTCACAGTTCCAGGAATTAGGATAAGGACATCTTAGGGGGACCATTATCGAGACCATTATTTAGATGACGAACATTTTCCATCACATAAGATCTAGGCTAATGACATCACCCCTGGAAGCTGACCTGGAGGTGAACTCAGCCACAGAAGCCTTTTTCACCTTCTCTGTACATGGATTATTTGGATTCAGCTCATAGGGGAGAAAACTATTAGGCCCAGCAGAAAAAATCAGGGCTCCCACCAGAGGCACTGAGATTGGGGCAGAGCTCCAGTTCTTCGGGGTGATAGCCTGGCTGCAGCCTGGGGGGATGGGAGGATTCACATCCAGGGAGTAGCGTGGGGAAAGTGGGGGTGTCAGTTAGTAGAAGCCTGCACATTATCTTCTGGACATTGGAGAGGTATTGACTGTTTTTTGAGCCAGGAAGTTATATAAACAGAGCAATGTTTAAAGAAGATTAAGCTATAAGTTGTGTGCAAGTGGGGCCAGGGGGAGGGGGTGGGAAACTGGTGAATAAATACAGGCATGTAATGATTAGTTTCAGAGGGAGCAGTGGGAATGGAGAGAGAAGAAAATATGTGCAAGAAACATTCTGTCAAAGAGAAAAATGCACTAAAAATACACTGCTGAGCTAAATCAAAAATGGCAGCAACATCTTAAATCATTTTGAAAAAAAATTGTTTCAGTGTTTATTGGTTTATACTTTCAAAGTATTTGTGTAATTGTAGAGTCTGTTACATGGTTTTATTAATGCCTACAGCTGTTATCATACAATATACATTTATCAGGTATACGATGAGATCTTACTATATTCACTAAGTGTTTTTTAGGTCATTAAAAAATCACTCAGGTATTTGAAAGAGCATAATGTCACAGATATTTAAATTAGCACGTGTAAGACATGTGGCTCAGGATTGCTCCTCCAGTTGTAACAACAGATAGATGTATTTTCACCATAGGAAGTTTTGACATTTACTACCTTTCACCTTTTAAAAAAATGAGCCCTGTTTTAACTTACCAGATGGCCCCTCTCTCTATGGCTTGCCTGCCATCTGGAATTTGTTTTGATAAATCCTAACATTAGGGATATGTTATCTTCCCAGCTAAATATAACATTTAGTTCATTCGCCTGGCAACCTATGCATTTCTTCCACACACTTAAAAAGATAGTGCTGTAGCTATAGCATGGTCCCTGGGTGTAAACTGCCAAAGAGAAATCACTCTGCCTTTAGTGACCTGTGAAACAACTTTGAAGGAAGAACCAGAGATTGGTGGGAGTCCTTGAATAAGCCTAGATGTCATCCTGGGGACTTGTGGGTGGCTGTGTCCGGTGGGCTCAGGGCTTTTTACATGCATCACATCCTGTTTTACTCAATGTGCTTGTGTCTCTGGACACTAAAGATGTCCAGAAGCCTATATCTTTTTTTTCTTTAGAAAATTCTCATTTTTAAGGTTATACACATACATTAAAAAGTAAAATCATTTATTTATTTATTTTAGCAAAGTGGCTTTCTTTTCTTGTTTTTTAATGTTTTATTTATGTTTGAAAGAGAGAGAGACAGAGTGAGCAGGGTAGGGTCAAAGAGAGGGAGACACAGAATCCAAAGACAGGCTCCAGGCTCTGAGCTGGCAGTCAGCACAGAGCCCAGTGAACCGTGAGATCATGACCTGAGCCAACGCAGACGCTTAACTGACTGAGCCACGCAGGTGCCCCCAAAAAGTGAAATTATTAAAAAAAATAAAAAGTGAAATTATTTTACAACCTTGTAACAAAAGCAGGAGTCCTGATGCCAGCCTCCCCAACCCTAATGATCACTTCAAGAGGTTCCCAGTTCCAATTAGTTTAGCTGTTTATTTTTATTTTTGCCTCCATATTTTTAAAAATAACTTGCATATGGTATTATTTATTTTTCTGCTTCAATTTTATCTTTTGTCTCTCTTCTGTGGAAGAGAAGAATTCGCTCATGTATATTACGCTTTCCCTCCCCATATAAATACATTCTGCTTTTTAAAAAAAAAATTAGGGTTTATTTATTTTTGAGAAAGAGAGAGACAGAGCACAAGTGGGAGAGGGGCAGAGAGAGAGGGAGACATGGAATCCAAAGCAGGTTCCAGGTTCTGAGCTGTCAACACAGAGACCGATGTAGGGCTCAAATTCACAGACTCTGAGATCATGACCTGAGCCGAAGTCAGAGGCTCTAACAACTGAGCCACGCAGACACCCCTGCTTTTTCTTCTTTTTAAGTAGGACCCATGCTCAGCGTGGGGATTGAACTCATGAGCCTGCCATCAAGACCCAAGCAGAGATCAAGAGTCAGATACTTAACTGACTGAGCCACCTGGGTGCCCCTATTCTGCTTTTGCATGCAGCACAAATCAGTATGTAGTATTTATATTACTGTGACTTAGGAAATATTACTGAAAGCTTAGCCATGCCATGTACTATAATTACCTATTACCTATATTTTCTTTCTCAATCTTTTTTCTTTTTGCTTTTTAAGAGAACAACTGCTTTAACTTTTCTTTTTAGATTTTTATGTGCCAATCACTAATTAGTCTCTCAAAATGTAAATTGCCTTTAAATATGTTGGGGGTTTTGTTATTTATTTTTATTTTTCAGTATGTTTAAATATAATAGGTAATTGATTAATTTTATTTTTTCCCCTGGATACCCCTCCTATAACCCTCTGTCTTCCTGTTTCAACTTGAACTGGTAGCACCTCAGGCCTGCTGCTCTGAAATCACAGCAGGATATCTGCAACCATCAGTGTGGGGACAAGACACCCTTCTCTCTCATCTGAGTTGGAGTACCTATTCCTGGATCCTGTCTTTGCCTCCGCTTGGATCACTCCCTCATTTCCATAGAGCACAGCATTCCTTAACAAACAAACAAAAACAAAACATGGGAAGTGAAAAATAAGACCAAGTTTTAGAAATTTTATTCTAGCCTCACCCTCCAGTGATGTTTGGTAGAATTTTGATTTTGAAATAATTTCCCATAGAATTTTTAAGGTGTATTATCACTGTCACTTATGAAGAGTCTGAGCTTCTCTGATTTCTAATCTATTCCTAAGGCTTTGACTGTGTCTTTTTTAAAAAACCTTAGAGAGAAATCCAGGAATGGAGAGAGAATCTTAAGCAGGCTCCACATCCAGCACAGAGCCTGCCACGGGGCTCCATCCTTTGAGCCCAGGATCATGACCTGAGCCAAAATCACAAGTGGGATACTTAACCAACTAAGCCAGCCAGGTGCCTCCTCACTTTTTGTAAATCATTGGAAGCCTTTAAGATGTTCTGTTGTCCTTGCTGTTCTGAAATTTCATGTGACCTATGTGCTGCTGTGTCTCCATTGCTCTGGGCTCTTGGTGAACCCTCACCACCAGTATAGACACGTCCTTTCATTCCAGGAAACTGTTTCATATGATTGGTTTATTTCCTTTCCTTTCTTTCTCTGTTCATTCTTGAATTCCTTTCTGGATATCATACCATCTTGATTTGTTTGCTAATATTTATAATATTTTTTCAGCTTTAAAATTTTTTCTCTCTGTTCTATGCCTGTGATATAACTAACATTTTCTAAGCCTTTTCTTGAATTCTACATATCTGCTCTCATATCTTTTTTAGTATTATTATTTTATTTGAGAGAGAGAGTGAAAGTGGGGGAGAGGGGCAGAAGGAGAGAGAGAGAATCTTAAGCAGGCTCCACACTCAGTGCAGAGCCCAACACAGGCCTGAGATCATGGCCTAAGCTGAAATCTCATAGTTGGATACTTAGTCAACTGAGCCACCCATGCACCCCTCTGTTCTCGTATCTTTAATTCCTAAGAGCTCTCGTCTTTTTCATGTTTATTTATTTATGTTCTGAAAGAGAGCGTGAGAGAGAGAGAAGGCATTTGTGTATGGGAGAGGGGCGCGGCAGGGGCAGAGGGAAGAGAGAGAGAATCCTAAGCAGGCTCTACACCCAGTGTGGAGCTGGATGCAGGGCTCCATCCCACAACCATAAGACTATCACTTGAGCCAAAAACAGCAGTCAGGTGCTCATTGATTGAACCACCCAGGTGCCCCTAAAAGCTCCCTTCTTAAAAATGTATAACCTCTTATTCTATCTCTTGGATGTAATACCTATAGTTATCTCTGTAAGGATTTAATTATATATGTTTTCTTGTGTTCTTTGCCTTTGCCTCCCAACCTCCCATCCCATGTTTCTTTTGTTTTGACCCTTGTAGTTCATACTGGAAGGCTTTTTCAAATGCCTGGAGACCCATTTACAATTAGGAGTGGAAATCCTATGTGGGGATGTGATGCTTATTGATGGGGGACTTGATTGTTGGGTGATCTGGCTGAGATGTTTTATTGGGAAATCTCTAAAAGTAAATAATAGGAGGGAGCCCTCCTCTTCCTAGGAGACTTAAGTCTGGCTATCTGTGTCCTTGGAGTCAAATTAGAGAACAGATAAGAGATGTCATTCTCTCAAGAGTTGACCTTGGGTTAATCCCCTCTTTCCAGTATGGTAACACCATCTCCACCATTCTTGCTGCCCTTAGGGCCAGAGTCTCTCTAACTCCTCCTCTCCAGAGAGTGAACCTTATCCCAGTGTGTGTTGGGGTAGTTGTCTGGTTGCTTAGGATACAGGGGAAATTCAAGTGTAACGAGTTCTGAAAGCCACATTAAACCATATATATCTGTTTTTAGTCTCACTTGGACTCCCACTTTGAAAGGTACTAATGCCTCTAATTCTTGAGTCTTTCTAGCTTTCTGGTGGAAGTCAGTCTACTTCTGAATTTCTTCCTCTGCTAGCTTAGATTTTAGGTTTCTTAAGAGTGCTAAGTGTATTAGCACAAGCCCATATAATTTCCAGGCTCCAAACTTGTATTACTGTCATTTCTTTTCTTGTTCTGTATCCGTGTAGGTTTGTTTGTTTGTTTGTTTGTTTGTTTGTTTCTTTCTTTCTTTCTTTCTTTCTTCCTCCCTCCCTCCCTCTCTTTCTTTCTTTCTTCTCGTGTCTGTTATTGAAGATTTTGGAGAGAGTGAAGGCAAATACGTGACTCAGTCTACCATATTTAACTAGATATTCCTCTAGAGGACTTCCTAAATAGATCGTAGATTTTGGTAATGAGAATGATCTTTAAACTTGGATGTCACATGACAGGAAAAACCACCTTGGATGTGAGTGACTGAGGAGGGGTATGATGGTCACATCACAAAGGTGGTCAGACTTCAACACTCACAATCTTCAGGGTGCCAACTTGGGTTGAATTGGGAGTTTGAAGAGAGAACACTGAAGTAGTATATGGAAAGAATTTCTTGTTTCTAGCTAGTTTATGAATCTCATTGACTCCTAGTTTGTTGCAAAGGGAGGAAGGAGAAAGACATGTGGCTTCCATTTTCTTCTTACTTCTTTCATTTAAAAAATATTTATTTATTTTGAGAGAGAGAGAGAGAGAGCATATATGCATGAGTGGGGGAGGGGCAGAGATATAGGGGAGAGAGGGATCCCAAGTAGGCTCCATGCTGTCAGTACAGAGCCCTACATAGGGCCTAAACTCACAAACTGTGAGATCATCACCTGACCTGAGTCAAAATCAAGAATTGGACCCTTAAGTGACTGAGCCACCCAGGAACCCCACTTCTTTTATTCTTAACAGCATGGGTTCCTAGATGGATGAGTGAGACATCCTTGTGTATGTATTGGGGAAATGTTACTACAACATTGCTTAGAAAGACATGGAGTAGTTAAAATATGGAGCAGCTAAAAACTTCCATGAGTTGTAAACTGTAACACAGTATTTCCATAACTTCTTACAAATAATTTTATCCAAATTTATCAAAACTCTTTATAAATAAAATAAATACACATACTGATTTTCCTTATTTGGTACGGGTAGATCTGAACATGAAGGCTTTTGTGTGTGAGTATGCTAACAGGGAAGGGCCTTGTTCTTCAGCTCTTTTTGGTGTCTAAGGCAGGATGTCATTTGAATTCTCACAGAGTAAAGGAGAGAAAAAGAAGAGACTAGAAAATGGATTTTAAGACGGTAAACAACCATGTTCATAGCAATTTCATTCATAGTAGCCCCAAGCTGGAAACAATCCAGATATCCACCACAGAATGATAAGTAAACAAAACATCCATGCAATGAAATACTGCTCAGAACTAAAAAGAAATGAACAACGAACACAACAGCAGGAACTAACCTCAAAAGCATTATGCAGCACAAAAGAAGGCAGACAAAGTAACGCACAGTAATACATATTCTTTTCATATGAAGTTGTAATCTGTGGATATAGAATCAGAACAGTGGTTTCCTGTAGGGGTAGGAAGTAAGATTGAGAAGGGGCATGAAGGAAGTTTCTGGGGCAACATATGTCGTCTATGTTTTGATTGGAGTAATTACATATGCGTATATATTTATCAAAATTCCTGAATTTATGTTTAAGATCCGTGCATTTCACGCTATGTAAATTTTGCCTCAGTACTTCTTTTCCCTAAAAAGAAGTAGCAAGTCTTTCAAAATGTCTTCAGAATGATCATGCTGTTTCTCCCCAAACTTCAGAAGTACCAAGATTGTAGTTCTTTCTCCGAAACAAGCAGATTTACTGTGGAAAGTCTTTTCTGCTAGAATACATGTAACCCCACCTCTGTTTCCATCTAATTTCTGTTCCTCCAAGTTCAGGGATGAACTGCATCACTCCCTCTCTGCCTAGGGTAACACTCCCCATGTGCAAGCCACCAGGCCCTCTTTTCCTGCATTTAATTATCTCTTTAATTGCCTTGTCGTGATGTCGGTTCTCTTCTTGTGTGAATTTGTTTGCTGTTCTAGATTTTAGGCTCTCTGTTGTCCAGAAGTATGTTTTTTGCTTTCTTGAATTCCTCCTCAACAGTTTGTTCAGAGGGAAGGTTCAGTAAATGTTGGTTGGCTTAAAGAGAGGAGGGTGTATGAGATGGAGGGGAGTGCTTGGGTCCTAGAACGAGAAATGCAAAGGTGAAAATCCTGGATATGTAAACTTCCCTTCATCTTGCCTAAGGTAACGATTCATGTCTCCAAGCTTATCACTTAAACTTAATTCTTTCTTTATTTTTTTTCTTCCAGACCTTTAAGTCAGGTTATAAAAATAAGACTTCTTTAAACCATTTCTATAATATGACCCAGCTGGATGAATTTGTGTCAGCTAATAAAGATTATCTTTAAAAAGAGTCTCAAGACACTTACCAAGCATTACTTACATATAATGGTGTTGTCTTCCTACATGCCACCTGTAGGTCTTATGAAGAAACCACTCCTTCCCACGTAGCTTACACAAGACTTAGTAAGTGTTGATGCTCAAAACGTGTCTGTTGAATTAGCTCAGCTAACGCTACCTGAGAATAAATATTTTCCTGTGGCATGCTCAACACCCCACAGACATGGACCCTTATCTACTTTGAGACCCGATGTTAATGGGACTTCCTGCTACTGTGGCATACTTGCTCTCTTTACCAAACTTAGGATGTGGTGTCTTGAATTAAACAGAAGAGTAGTTAGGTGTAGTCCAGAAATAATGATTTTGATTGCTGATTTAAGTTTATTTTTTTTAATGTTTATTTATTTTGAAAGCAGGGGAGGGGCAGAGAGAGAGAGAGAGAGAATCCCTTGCAGGCTCTGCATCATCAGCGCACAGCCTGACATGGGGCTTGAACTCATGAACCGTGAGATCATGACCTGAGCTAAAATCAGGAGTCAGATACCCAACCAACCAACCAGGCACCCCACTGACTTAAGTTTAAACTTTTGATTAGTTTGATGATTTTGATGACCATCCAGAGTTTTGGCTCTTGTAGTTGCTCTTTTGCTTCTCTGCCATCACTATGTCCTAATGCACCATGCATTAGTGGGAATAACACTGGCTGGGCTCTGGAACCATGCATAACTGAGTTTAAACCTTGTCTCTGTCACTTACCTTCCAGCTGTGTGACCTCAGGCAAATTATCTAACTTTTCTGAATATCAGTTTACTCATCTGCAAATATCTATGTAACCAGGTCATTGTGCAGATTGGAGGGTATATAAATACTAGCACAGCTACACAGGGAAGGCCCTGGGTACATAATAGCCATGATGATGTAACAAAATAATTTTCACCATTTTAACAGGGATGACAACAACAAACCAATTGTTAGTGGCTCCTTTGCACATCCTATGCCTAGGGAAGCTGTAGAGAGTACAAAATTGCTTTACCATAACAAGAGGAATCTACTGTATAGTCCTGTACAAAGAGAGATAGTATATAAACTTAGATTATTATCTAGCTTGATACAGCATAAGATACACTCTATGTTCAGTTGGTTCTGACTTGCTTCTTGTGCAACAGTCTCTTAACTCTCTTCTTGGAGATTAAAATCCTTTCCTTGTAGGACCCTGTACAACCCTTTAGAATCAGGTGACATCTGCCTTCTACAAAGGCCCAGACTCCATCTCAGGCAATGATTGTGCCTTTCACTCTTTGATGGAGTTCCCTTCACGAGGCCCTTTGAGTTTGCTTTCACTCCTGTGACCTCTGATAAGTCATCTCTTCCTCCCTGGTCTATCTTCTCATCCTCAAATGCCATGGTTGGGGCAGCCAGATGATCCCAAGGTAAGCAATCTGAGAAGCAGCATGAACTCCAGCACTCCTGACCCCGGTGCTTGGTTTCCCATAGGAGGAGATACACTTATATAAAGAAGAAACTGCTTAATGGAGTTCTGTCTTTCCTCTAAAGTACTCTTACTGCTCTCACTTGCTCTCTCTCTTCTCAAATGAAATCAAATCCCCCCTTTTCCTGATTCTCATTTTGTCAGCAAGCTCTTTCCCCCACTTTACTGGGCCCTGATCCATAATTGGCCTTGTTCGCCCATAATACATTGCCTCTTGTCTTTTGCCTGCCAGCCAAATCTTGGACCATCAGGAATTTAACACTAGAAATTCTATTTCTAACATACACTTGTCTAGCTTCTTGTCTTTCCAAAATTCTTTTATATTTGTCATTTTATTTGATCCTTGCAAACAGCTCTGCACAGTAAGATGCTTTCCTACAATTGACAGATGTAGGAACTGGAGTTTGGGAAGAGTGAGTCTAAAGTTCAGTAGCGAAAAGGTGATAGAACCCAGATTAAAACCTGCATTTTGACACTTGCCACTTTAAAGATTTTCAAAACCCACATTTCTATATTCTGTCAATACACTTATGGCTAAGAATATGGTTTTTCCCCCTTTGTGTAACAATATGCTTAGAGCTTAGGATACTCCTTTCCACATGTAAAGTTTGACTATTGCAATAAAAATAGCTCATCAAATAGAGGCAAAGAGGTATAAGAATTTGTCTTGCTTCTCAAAATGCTGACTTAAGTTTGTAGACATTGAAAGCAGGGAGGGACCTTGGAAATCAGCCCATCCAACCCTGCACATTATACAGATGAGTCAGTAAAGCATCTACAGGAAATGTGTCTTGCCTGATGTCACAGATCAAGTTTAACTACTACCAGTGGAGCTTTTGGGAAATGGGAGAAAAGGTAAATAAACCTCTTGGAACAATGCAAAAAATTTTTTTAAAGTTTATTTATGTATTTTGAGAGAGAGAGAGAGAGAGAGAGAGAGAGAGAGAGAGAGACTGTAGGTGAGCAGGAGAGGGGTGGAGGGGGGAAAAGAGAAAGTGAGAGTGTCCCAAGCAGGCTCCAAGGTGCTAGCACAGAGTCCACATGGTGCTCAATCTCATGAACTGTGAGATTATGGCATGAGTTGAAATCAAGAGTCAGACACTTAACTGACTGAGCCCCTCAGGCACCCTGAACCAGTGCAAATATGACCAGCCTACTGGCCCACTCCCTCTACTGGAGTATTTGGTCTGTGGCAGGCACACAATGTGCCCTGCTTGACATGAAGTGATTCTCCTCACTCCCAGTGGAGTATCATCCTTCCAAGAAAGTAGATTAGTATACTCCTTCTACCTTTTGTATTTGTCCTCCTGAAACTTCAAGATGGCTGACTGAGATATAGCTGGTTACTGAATAAAAGAAGACTGAGCTCATACCATCTCTGCCCTGGAAGCAGAGCTCTTGCTTGTTTCCTGGTCACATGCCCTGCCATCTCTGTCAAACTACGTGGATTCAGGACTCTCTCCCTCTAGACCTCTCATGTCTCCAGAATGCTTACCTACCTCTTACTGCCTCTTACAGTCCTATGTGTTATAACTCCTGGCTTCTGTGCACTCTCTTACTCCTCATTGTGGGGCTTGTGTACACTTCCAGTTCATTAATGGGACAGATCCCATTCTAGCTTCTACTTGGTCTCTTCTGTGCTCTGTGTACCTCTTCTGTGCTGCCTGAGGCCTCTGCTTCTTTATCTGTGAAAAGAAACTAACAAACCCTCTTGAAGGGTTGTAGAGTATGATTGAAACTATAGTGGCATAGCATCTGACCCAGAAGAGGGCCCAAATAATGGTAGCTATTAATATCATTTGCAACAGTGTCTTTTCTTCCAAAATGCAGATGCCTAGAGGTTAAGGACCAGGTCATGGTCATTCATTCATCTTTGTATCCCCTGTGCTTGGGGCATATTAACTGCTTAATAAATATCTGTAGAACAGATTGGAGGAAAACCATCCTAGCTAACTGTGTCTATGAACATCTGTTGCCCATAGTCTCAGTGGTTCCCAAAATGTTTGCTAGAATGATGTTTTACTCAGTCAAAGCTACCAGTCACATGATGGCCCCTCTTGGTTATCGGGACTCAGCACTGTTACCAGAAGAAAAGGTGACCTTTATGCAAGCTTTCCTTAAACTGTCGTGAGAACAAAGAAAAAGAAGAAGAAAATGAGCAACTTTATCGAGGGACATTCTAGAATGTTGAAACAGGATTTGGGAGGAAATGGTTAGAATTGCTATTTCACAGAAGAGCCTTTTGCTCAAGGGCTTGGTTCTGTGGAGCACAGCACTGATGGCCCCCCACACCCATCACGCTGGCTGTGTGTCAGGCCACTTGAACATGAGCTGCTTCCCAGTGTACAACAGGTAGGGCATGGGTTGCACAGAGGCATGACTTTTGACTCAGTTCAGAGATCAGGATTGTTCAGAGATTTCTAGTTACCAGAAAAATCTATCCAAGAGCTCCGTTTATGGGTTGAGGGGTAGTAACTGAACCAGCACCCAGAACTCAGCCAGAGCTCCAAAGGCCCACCCTTGGGTCATGCCCCTGCTGGAGAGAGAGTAGTAGACCAACAGTGGGCAGCAAGTTCACGTGCTTTCCCTCTGATTAACAACAAAGGAATAGGTATGTGGCAAGAGTGTCGGTTTAGTCATTGGAAATAAAGGCAGCACTAAGCTTTGGCTCTTGCTTTAACTCTTACACATTTCTCAATTCATTTCTATATTTGGAAAATGATACTTACTTTTCCAAATCCCACCACTTCTTCATGCCACAGGGCCAGTGCCCCCATTCACAAATGGCTCACTATCCTCTTGCCTGTCACATTCCCTGGGGCCTGCACTCTGAGGCCCCAGAATCCATTATCTAGTTTATCTCTTTGGGTCTTTGTCATTTTCTCCCTTCCATTATTATTCTTTATACAAATCTCTTGTGTTTCCCGTCAGACTACAAACTCCCCAAGGTCAGAATAAGGTAACTCTCCATTCCATAGCACATTGGCTGTGGGGTGTATCACAAATACTTCTTGAATGAATAAAGAAAAAGTAAGGGTAAGTATATCTTGGGACTTCAAAAGCTAAAACAGTTTGAAAAATAGTGAAAAGGTCTCACATAACCATGTAAAAATAAAATTACAAATTTTATTGTAAGATGGAGATATTAGGGGCACCTGGGTGGCTCAAGTTGTTAAGCGTCTGACTTCAGCTCAGGTCATGATCTCACCGTTCTCGAGTTCGAGCCCCACACGGGGCTCTGTGCTGACAGCTCAGAGCCTGGAGCCTGTTTCAGATTCTATGTCTGCCTCTTTGTCTCTACCCCTCCCCCACTCGAGTTCTATCTCACTCTCAAAAATAAATAAACATTAAAAAAAGAATTTAAAAAAGATGGAGATAATTATTTGGAGAGTAAGGAGGAACCACTCTTTCCTTTAAATATGCCTGGCTAATTTGTGACTCCCTCAAGGACATGGACCATATCTTTAAATCATTTCAAATGATTTAATCACTAATCATTAAATGATTTCAAATGACTAGGCTGCTGCCTAGTGCATCTTTTGTATAATTTTTTCTTTTGTTGTTTTTTTTTCAGATGCAAACATCTTCTTTTACTTATCAAAAAAGTGGCATATGCATAATGTAAAGTTTAAACAGTACAGAAAAGTAAAAAGAGAAGGGTCTACCAGAGTCTGTCTCCTAAAAGGTCATTTGCTGATGTTTTGCATAGTTTTTTTTTCTTTTATATTTTATTGTCAAGTTGGTTTCCATATAACACCCAGTACTCATCCCAACAAGTGCCCTCCTCCATGCCCATCACCCCCCTTCCCCTCTCCCCCACCCCATCAGCCCTCAGTTTGTTCTCAGTATTCAAGAGTCTATCATGATTTATCTTCCTCCCTCTCCCTAACTTTCTCCCCTTCCCCTCCACCATGGTCCTCTGTTAAGTTTCTCCTGTTACACTTCTGAGTGAAAACATATGGTATCTGGCCTTCTTTGCCTGACTTATTTCACTTAGCATAACACCCTCGAGTTCCATCCACGTTGCCACAACTGGCCAGATGTCATTCTTTCTCATTGCCATGTAGTATTCCATTGTATAGATAAAACACATCTTCTCGATCCATTCATTAGTTGATGGACATGTAGGTTCTTTCCATGATTTGGCTATTGTTGAAAGTGCTGCTATGAACATTGGGGTACATGTGCCCCTATGCATCAGCACTCCTGTATCTCTTGGGTAGATCCCCAGCAGTGCTATTGCTGGGTCATAGGGGAGTTCTTTTGATAGTTTTTTGAGGAACCTCCACAGTGTTTTCCAGAGTGGCTGCACCAGTTTACATTCCCACCAACAGTGTAGGAGGGTGCCTGTTTCTCCACATCCTCACTAGCATCTATAGTCTCTTGATTTGTTCATTTTAGCCACTCTGACCAGCATGAGGTGATATCTCAGTGTGGTTTTGATTTGTACTTCCCTGATGATGAGTGACACTGAGCATCCTTTCATGTGTCTGTTGCCCATCTGGATTTCCTCTTTGGAGAACTATCTGTTCATATCTTATGCCCATTTCTTCACTGGATTATTTGTTTTTTGGGTGTGGAGTTTAGAGAGTTCCTTATAGACTTTGGGTACTAGTCCTTTATCCAATATGTCATTTGCAAATATCTTTTCCCATTATGTCGGTTGCCTATTAGTTTTATTGGTTGTTTCCTTTGCAGTGCAGAAGCTTTTTATCTTGATGAGGTCCCAAGAGTTCATTTTTGCTCTTGATTCCCTTGCCTTTGGGGGATGTGTCGAGTAGGAATTGCTGTTGGTGACATGAAGGAGGTTGTTTCCTGCTTTCTCCTCTGGGGTTTTGATAGTTTTCTGTCTCACATTCAGGCTCTTAATCCATTTTGAGTTTATTTTGTGTATTGTGTAAGAAAGTGATTTAGTTTCATTCTTTTGCATGTTGCTGTCCAGTTCTCCCAGCACCCTCTGTTAAAGAGGCTGTCTTTTTTCCATTGGGTACTCTTTCATGCTTTGTAGAAGATTAATTGGCCATACATTTGTGGGTCAAATTCTGAGTTCTCTATTCTATTCTATTGATCTCTGTGTCTGTTTTTGTGCAATACCATACTGTTTTGATGATTACAGCTTTGTAGTAAAGGCTAACGTCTGGTATTGTGATGCCTCCTGTTTTGGTTTTCTTCTTCAATATTACTTTGGCTATTGAGGGTCTTTCGTGGTTCCATACAAATTTTAGGGTAGTTATTCTAGCTTTGAGAAGTATGCTGGTGCAATTTTGATCAGGATTGCACTTACTGTGTAGATTGCTTTGGGTAGTAATGACATTTTAACAATATTTATTATTACAATACATGAATATGGAATATTTTTCCATTTCTTTGCATCTTCTTCAATATCCTTCACAAGTTTTCTATAGTTTTCATCATAAAGGTCTTTTACATCTTTGATTAGGTTTATTCCTACGTATTTTATGGGTTTTGTGCAATTGTGAATGGGATCAGTTTCTTGATTTCTCTTCCTGTTGCTTCATTATTGGTGTATTAAAATGCAACTGATTTCTGTATGTTGATTTTGTACCCAGCGACTTTGCTGAATTCATGGATCAGTTCTAGTAGGCTTCTGGTGGAGTCTGTCGGGTTTTCCATGTAGAGTATCATGTCATTTGCAAAAAGTGAAAGTTTGACTTCATCTTTGCCAATTCTGATGCCTTTTATTTCCTCTTGTCTGATTGCTGATGCTAGGACTTCCAACATTTGTTAAACAACAGTGGTGAGAGTGGACATCCTTGTTGTGTTTCTGATCTCAGGGGGAAAGCTCTCAGGTTTTCCTCATTGAGGATGATATTAGCTGTGGGCACATCATAAATGGCTTTTATGATGTTTAAGTAAGTTCTTCTCTCCCAACTTTTTCAAGTCTTTATTAAATCTTTATTAAGAAAGGATGCTATATTTTGTCAAATGCTTTTTCTGCATCTATCAACAGGATCATATTGTTTTTATTTTTTCTTTTGTTAATGTGATGTATCACATTGATTGATTTGTGAATATTGAACCAGCTCTATAACCCAGGAATGAATCCCACTTGGTCATGGTGGATAATTCTTTTTATATGCTGTTGGATTCGATTTGCTAGTATCTTGTTGAGTATTTTTGCATCGTACTCATCAAGGATTTTGACCTGTAGTTCTCTTTTTTTGCTGGGTCTCTGTCTGGTTTGGGAATCAAAGAGATGCTGGCTTCATAGAATGAGTCCAGAAGTTTTCCTTCCATTTCTATTTTTTGGAATAGCTTGAGAGGAATGGTTATTAACTCTGATTTAAATGTCTGTTGTACGGGCAGCTGGGTGGTTCAGTTGGTTGAGCATCCGATTTCAGCTCAGGTCATGAACTCGTGGTTCGTGGGTTCGAGCCCTGCATCAGGCTCTTTGCTGATACCTAGCTCAGAGCCTGGAGCCTGTCTTCAGAGTCTGTGTCTCCCTGTCTCTCTGACCCTCCCCTGCTCACACACCCTCCCCTATGTCTTTCTCTCTCTCTCTCTCTCTCTCTCTCAAAAATAAATAAAACACTGAAAATTAAAAAAAAAATATCTGGTGGATTTCCCCAGAGAAGCCATCTGGCCCACAGCTCTTATTTGTTGGGAGATTTTTGATAACTGATTCAATTTCTTCACTAGTTATCAGTCCGTTTAGATTTTCTATCTCTTCCTGTTTGAATTTTGGTAGTGTGTTTAGGAATTTGTCCATTTCTTCTAGGTTGTCCAGCTTATTGGCATACAATTTTTCATAGTATTCCCTGGTAATTTCTTGTATTTCTGAGGGATTGGTTGTAATACATCCATTTTCATTGGTGATTTTGTCTATTTGGGTGTTCTCTCTTTTCTTTTTGAGAAACCTGGCTAGAGGTTTATCAATTTTGTTTATTTTTTCAAAAAACCAACTCTTGGTTTCATTGATCTATTCAACTGTTTTTTTGTTTTTGTTTGTTTGTTTTTTGGATTCTATCCTGTTTATTTCTGCCCTGATCTTTATTATTTCTCTTCTTCTGCTGTGTTTGGGGTGCTCTTGCTGCTCTGCTTCTAGTTCCTTTAGGTGTGCTGTTAGATTTTGTATTTGCACTTTTTCTAGTTTCTTGAAATAGGCCTGGAGTGCAATATGCTTTCCTCTTAAGACTGCCTTTGCGGCGTTCCAGAGAGTTTGGATTGTTGTATGTTCATTTGTTTCCATATATTTTTTAATTTCTTCTCTAATTGCCTGATTTACCTATTTGTTCTTAGTAGGGTGTTATTTAACCTCTTTTTCTCTTTTTCTATAACTGTGTCTTCTAATTCACCTATTCCCCTCTCTACCTCTTCAATCCATGCAGTGTCCACCTCCATTTTATTATGCACCTCATTTATAGCATTTTTTAATTTATCACAACTATTTTTAAGGTCCATAATCTTTGTAGCAATGGCTTCTTTGGTGTCTTCCATGCCTTTTTCAAGCCCAGCAATTAATTTTATGACTATTGTGTTAAATTCTTGGTCAGTTATGATGCTTTTATCTGTTTTGAGCAATTCTTTAGCTGTCATTTGTTCTTGAAATTTCTTTAGAGGAGAGTTCTTCCATTTCATCATTTTGGCTAGCTTTTTGTCTCTTGTAAGTATAAAAGCTTGTTATGTACTCTGCACCTGTGAGTTCTGCTACATTAAAAAAGGCTCACTGACTGTCCACAGCCTGTCCATTCAGGAAGTGTTCTTTTAATGGTGTCCCTTGGTCTCATTTGTTGTGCATTTGGTTGTTTTATTTCCCTACTCATGGTGCTATTTGGGACTCTCCACCATGTGTACTTTGGCTTGTTTCTTGAGTTAGCCCTATGAATTCTTAGTGGACTCTGTCTCTTTTCCTCCCAGACTCTTGCAGTTCTATATTCTTTGGCTTCAGCCCTTTTTGTTTGAGAGATGCGGGTGGGAAGTATAGAGCTCCCTATTTCTCTGTCATCATGCCTCCTTCTGGGAAAGAGAGAATCTTAAGCAGTCTCCATGGTAGCATGGAGCCAGATGTGTGCTCCATCCAGTGACTGTGAAATCGTGACCCTGACTCAGATTTTTCCATTGGAGTGGTCTGGCTGCTGCTGCTGCTATTTCCCAGCTATTAACATAGACATTACAATGCTCCAACCACTCGAAGACTGCAGCAACATAGTCACCCTGGATGGCAGCCACTTCAGGAAGATCTCAGACAGATCTGTTTTGCATAGTTTTGATGCAATATGAATAATATATTTATACTATTTAATTTATTCTATCTGTAATCTGCTTTTATAAACATCAGAATGTCGTATGGCCTCATCTGCATAGATATACATAAGTCTCCCTCATTTTGTAGCAGCTGCATAGTTCTCTTTATTAACTACAAAGGTTGGAGCTCCAGGCAGGTTTCAATTTTTGCTAATATAAACCATGCTTCAGTGAAATCCTTGCACATACATCTTCTTTGACCCACATACTTCTCTGGTTACTCTTAGACATGGGATTTGTGGTTCCACAGGTATGAACACTTAACATTTTGATAGATACTATCACATTTCTCTCCAAAAAGTTTATTCCAATTTATATCCCCAACAAGAAATGAGAAGGCCTGTTGGGCTTACCTACCTTTTAAGTCTTTCTTTGGTATATTTTGGGAAACTTGCAGCCAACGTGATTTTAAAATGATACTTTAAAGTCAATAAAGTACTCTATACTTTTCCAGGTGTTTTTACATAGAATAGTTATTCTCCTTTGACCTTCATAATAGTCTAGGATATAAGTAGGGAAGACTTTATTTCTGTTATAGAATCTCAGCCAAAAAGACTTGCTCCAGGTTTCACTGTGAATCAGTAGCAGTGCCAGAAGCAGAGCCCTTAAACAGTTTTTCTGAGTTTCTCTTTTCACACGGTGAAAGGACAAAGCTTGAGAGGCAAAGAGGGCATGGCCATGTGGTGAAGAGCCTCCCAAGGGTTCTGCACATCTTGAATTTATGCCAAAGCGGAAAGAATTCCCTGATTGGAGTGTTCAGTTTCTTTAGCTGAAATAAGCCCTGCTTTCTGACCAAGCCAAGCAGGGGAAGGAGGAGAAAGGTGGCCTGGTGTGTTGGTGTTGGGCCTGTCATGAAGCCCTGGAGGGTGGGAGGTGGGAGCTTAAGCACAGTGAGCAGTGTCTCCATGAGCTATCCTCCCACTTCTTTCCCAGACACATTCAATTTAGAGATTGGAGATAGCACAGACCCAGGGAATTCTCACCACTTTCTTGCTGGGGTCCTCTGAAATCCAGTTCTATGAATTCATTTGGAAACTACCCTACTGCTTCCATTATATAAGGTTTTCATAATTTTGAAGTGTAGTTTACTGATCCTTAACAAAGAAAGAATATAAAGTGTTTAGTGCTATTGTTAAATAGAAATTTTCATAGGCTATTGAGAGAGGGGTTATTGATAGTCCAGAGCTACCTTACTTTTGCATAGTAGCTTTAGGCAGTACATTTTTTTTATATTGAGATCAGAATGGAAACTTCCATATCCTAACATAGGGTAGCAGAGAAGTCAAGGAGGAATACTTTGGTAAAGGCAGTTCTTTGTTCCTTGAATATCTTTATAGACAACAAATACACTGTCCAGTACTATAGCTTCTGGCTAGCCACACGGGACTGTGGGGTACTTAAAATGTGCCCAGTATGACTAAAGAGCTGATTTAAAAAAAACCCAGTATTTGTTGAAGTTTATTTATTTAGAGGGAGATAGAGCATGAGCGGGGTAGGGGCAGAGAATGAGAGGAAGAGAGAGAATCCCAAGCAGGCCCTGCACTGTTAGTACAGAGCCCAAAATCACAACTCGAACTCACAAAATGTGAGATCATGACCTGAGGCGAAATCAAGAGTCAGACACCTAACCAACAGAGCAACCCAAGCACCCCAAATTCTAATATTTAAATTTAAAAACTGATAATTTCAGTTATTGGAAAACTTTTAAGTAAGTTTCAAACTTTGGAATATGAAAATACTTTTTTGTTTTTTT
>PJEM01017684.1:0-21199 GCA_004023845.1 Helogale parvula
TGATCTAAAAACAATATTCTCTTTCAACACTGTTAGATTTGCAAATTCTCTCATGAATGAGTCTCTGTACCTTTCTCATTTAGGTCAAATGAAATTGATGTTTAGTGTCTAATATAGATGTCCAGCTAGCTGTGTTCTCTCTGAATGCAATTAAAATTACCTTTCATACAGTCTAGGTTCCTCTGCAGATTATAAATATAATATATACACACTGTGCAATTAGTCTATAGTTATGCCTTTCATAAATTTTTCGTGAAATTATTCAGAATAAATACTTCATTCACTCTGGATATTTGAACACTTAGTATAGTGACATACATTAAGTGGTTGAAAGCACTTTATGAGTATTTGAATGCATGAATGAAAAATGAGTGAATGACTATGGGGAATTGACAGTATTGGCTGTTATTCATGAATGGTAGCAAAATCTGTAAGAATCAATACTTTTCAAAAAATATTATAAATGAAACTTTCACACTGTAGACTGAAGTGTAATGAAGGCCTTTCCTGAAAGATATAGAGAATTTGAAGGCTACCAAGTCAATGAAGAGTAGATAAGAAAGTGGGTTCATATAGTTTATAATTTACCATAAAAACTAATATAATAAACAGACATTATGACCTGATAATTTAGTCTCAATGAGGACTATCTGAGAGAATGAATCATAATGCACAGAAGGAGCTGAGAAATTATGCACAGGCAAAACTACTGTGAGAAAATGTATTTTATAGTTTCTTTTGAGGAGGAAGAGAATAGTTGTGGCTTTCTCTATTTCAATACTTCCCCCTGGTGAAGACCAAAATATAACACATTCTTAGAAGTTATATTTGGATGTCATGAATTATGAAGACTCTTAGTTTAGATCTCCATAGGAACAAACACGCCTCCTGACTTTGTTCCATATCTTCCTCTTCCTCAAGGTGTAACTTGATACAATCTCCTTGAAAGAGATTTTGCTAGAACTCCACATCCACCAACCCATTCCACCTCCATGGCTGTGATTTCAGGACCCATCACGTGACCATTGACCTGAGCTGTCACACAGGCTTCAGGTCCTTTGTAGTAGTTTTTAAAAATCATTTAATGTACATAAATGCTCTGTTTTTAATTGTAAAGGCTGTAATGTCACAGTTTGATTTTTAATTATTCTTCCAAAATAGGAGTAAGGTGGATCAACCTGAATTTTTTCAGGAGCTACTTTTAAGCCATGAACAGATAAAGTTTGAATCAATTCACCCAAAACATCATGAAGATGCGCTTTGTTCTAATGTGCTAAAAAAATATCATCCATGTAATGAATCAAATAGATTTCTGGATATTTATTTCTAATCTCACTTAAATCTCTATCAACATATTTTTGACACCAAGTAGGAGAATTTTTCATTCCTTGGGGAAGGACTTTCCACTGAAATCTCTGAAAGAGCCCTTTTAGATTCGTAGATGGTAGGCTAAAGGCAAAATGTTTGCAATCATCAGTGTGTAAAGGTATGGTGAAAAAACAATCCTGAAGATCTATAACTATATTATTGTCTCCCTTTGGGACTTGCTGCAGGAGAAGGGAGGATGAAAATTAGGTGGATCTTCTCCTTCTTTCTCTGCTGCATACTTAGCCTCTTCCTCTCCTAAATCTGTCTAATTGCCATTCATATCCTCCCATTTAGAATCTTCATCATCCTGTGCTGCCATTACCAAGGGAAGAGGAGTCTGACCTCTAGGGGAAAGTGGAGTAGTCTCTGTGGCTATATTATTAGATGACAATTTACTTCCCCTATGGTCAGGATCTAAAACATCTCTAATCAAATTCCTCAGAGAAAAGGCATCTATAGGGACATTTTTTGGTCCATGTAGAGGATAATGCAAGCGTAAGTGTTCCCCAACTTTGTTCCAAGTTTGTAAGTTAACAGTGTCCTCTTCTGGAAACCAAGGACATTGCTCCTGAACAAAGTGTGAACAAAAATCTTGCCGTTTGGTTATGAGTCACCTTAATTCCTCTGATTAAGGAGGTGCAAAAGTATTTCAGTAAAAAGTTTTTTCTCCTTAGGAACTGTGTTGTCCATCCCTTGTTTTTTATGATATGGTGACACAAAGACAGACAAAGGGTAGGGTGTCCCCTCTAATGAGGAGACCAATCAGATACCTGTCTGGCCATGTCCCGAAGGAACTTAGGTGATGCTTAGCATGGCGGACTCAGCGTTGTGACTAATGATCGGAAACTATTCCGATGCCGTCATAGACCATATGCCATTCACCACGGTATCGCAGACCACGCCCACTCGGGCTCCGTAGGCTTTTGGTGATCTTAAGGATGCCCACCCATGGAGCCACAAAGGAACTCTGCAGGCAAGCCAGACCGAGCCACACATTCACCCTCACATACACACCAGAGGTTATTACATTCCAACCCACAGAGATTTTACAGACAAGACTGAGACATTTAGAGAAACACTTAACTGGGCAATAACTACAGATAACTCACCCTCTTTCTTCTCTATCTGATGCGTAGAGGGGTGCCGTGACCCTCCCCGGCCGCTCTGGCCTGTGCGGGGAGGACGGACACGGGTTCTTCTCCTGAGGGAAGGGAAGAGAAAAGGGAAAAGGGGGACGTACGGAAAACAAAACACAACACTCACGGTTTCTGGTTGTGCGGAGAGAAAAAAAGAGTTTATTAAGAGAATCGTTTCTTATATACATTCTCAGGGCAGAAGGAACAAAGCATTTGACTTACGTCAGAATACCAGGTAAAAGAAATGCCCCAATCTGCCTTCAGCAAAGCTGGGAGGCGGAGAATTAACACTGAATGGTTTTGATCTTATGCACCTAGGCCCTCTGGTCAGTCTCAGCATGAATGTCGCCAACTTCCAGATGCAAATCTTGTTTACTGCTCACTCTGCTGAGTGAATAATCCTTGCCTTGAGGCAGACAGAAACATGGGAGTCCCCGACAGAGGGGCCCTGGGCGCCCTGGGAGAGATCCTAACCAACCTGAAACCAGTAGAACTATTTCAGAGAATATTCTACTTACCTTTGAAATGCCTTCTACTCAGGTCCCTGTTCGGGCGCAACTAAGGAATGTGGGGGACCAGCCCATGCACCCCATTCGAAAGGCCCCCCAGGAGGTGGTTGGTGTCGGCGAACTATCGATAGGAAAGAAGACAGACAACATGAATGGTGGTAAAACCACACTTTACTAAGAAAGTCAGTGTCTTTTATGCCATAGGGGATTACACATTTTTTTTTCCTTTAATGATTACATAGTTTATGGTCCTTGAAAAAGTAAAAACATGTTCTGGGAAGTATCATTTTTTACAGAAGAGAGCACAGCCATGAGAACAGAAGTTAAAAAATAGGAATGAGGAAATATGTCTCTCAAAGAATTTTCTTTTCTTCAAGGTCCTTTAGCAGCTATGTCTAGGCAAGACGCTTATGATTTAAGGAGTTACTTTTAGACAGAGGATTGTGTTTGCCCCCAACAGCAGGCAATGAGCTGGGAACAGATATAATAGAAGAGAAAGCTGGCGCCACTAACGGACCCAAGTTGATTCAAAACTTAAAAGTATATGCCTTTTTGCTTTTGCAAAGCAATGAGAAAATCATAGACAGGTTAAACAGAAGCGACATGTGCAGCCCAGGAGACCAAATGTTGTTTCACAGTCCTTCGACTTGTTCTGCAACTTCTCAAGTAGTTCTTCTGCCCCGCATCAACGGTCACTAAAATAGAGTCTCATGTGCTTCAGAGGCAGTGCCACCAACAGTCACTCTGCGGGAGGTTTTTTGGGCCTCTGGGCCCCAACAGGTGGTATCTCAGTGTGGTTTTGATTTGAATTTCCCTCATGATGAATGATGCTGAGCATCGTTTCATGACTTTGTTGGCCATCTAGATGTCCTCTCTGGAGAAGTGTCTATTCAGGTCTTCTGCCCATTTCTTCACTGGATCATTCATTTTTCATGTATGGAGTTTAGTGAGCTCCTTGTAGATTTTGGATACTAGCCCTTTATCTGATATGCCATTTGCCACTATCTTTCCCCATTCTGTTGGTTACCTGTTAGTTTTTTTTGATTCTTTCCTTTGCCTTGCAGAAGCTTTTTATCTTGATGAGGTCCTAGTAATTCACTTTTGTTCTTGATTCTCTTGCCTCTGGGGATGTGTCTAGGAAGAAGTTGCTGCGATTAAGGTCTAGGAGGCTATTTCCTGCTCTTTCCTCAAGGGTTTTTATGGTTTTCTGTCTCACATTCAGATCCTTTATTCATTTTGAGTTTATTTTTGTGAATGGTGTCAGAAAGTGGTCTAATTTCATTTTTCTACATGTTGCTGTCCAGCTCTACCAACACCACCAGTTGAAGACTTATGAAGGAAATTGAAGAAAACACAAAGAAATGGAAAAACATTCCGTGCTCGTGGATTGGAAGAATAAACATTGTTAAAATGTCATTATTATCCAAAACAATTTACACATTCAATGCAATCCCCATCAAAGTTGCACAAGCATTCTTCTCAAAGCTAGAACAAACTATCTCTAAATTCATAAGGAACCACAAAAAACCCCGAATAGCCAAAGTAATATTGAAGAAGAAAACCAAAACGGGAGACATCACAATCCCAGACTTTAGCCTCTACTACAAAGCTGTCATCATCAAGAGAGTATGGTATTGACACAAAAACAGACACATGGACCAATGGAATAGAATAAAGAACCCACAACTGTACCCACAAGTATATGGCCAATTAACGTTTGACAAATCAGGAAAGATCTTCCAATGGAAAAAAAAGACAGCGTCCTCAAAAGAAACAAGTTAAACTAGCCCTTGCAAAGTTGAAAAGTCCAATTAAGAGTCAACAGCAACAGAATGAAGCACAGTATGGAGAATCACCAGCAAAGAGAGGACCACTCAGCAGACCGACAGAGTGTAGACACCTGGAGATGAGTGGACAGGCTACACAGACCCAGGGAAACTATAACAGGTGCTATTGCCATCCCCAGTGGATTCCTCTGCTGAAGATCCTGTCAGCTTTGGCTGTTGTGGACCTCACCAGCCGCACAACAGCCACACACTCCCACAGCTTTCACAGCCTGGGGCCCTGCAGTGTTGATCATCATTGACCCCAGTCGCCTGCTGCTCCAGAGGACTCTGGCAGCCTTACCAGTAAGGTAACCAGAAGTCGTTGCTGGGAGATACAGCTCTGCTCCATCTTCCCAGAAGGAACTGCTGTTGTGTCACCATGGGACCAAGGCTGTGTATGCCCCTCCCTGCCCTGTAGACTCCCTGAATCTCAGAGTCATAGCTCGTCCATGTGTGCTTGAGTGACACATTCTGGCTTTGGACAGCTCCCTGCGTGCCCATCCTCCAGACTCCAGCACCACAGAGGTTCTGTACGTGCCCACGTTCAGGCAGCAGGAGCAATGCCATCACACGTCATCCAGTGCCCCAGAACACAGAGCTCTTGTTCCGCTGTGAGCACCTGTGCTCCAGCCCCAGGTCTGTGGCTGCTCCACTGGCATCCACCCAATAGACACTAGTGCCACCACCACTGAGAGAGGGCTCTAATAAACCACCTAATTTATGACTCAAGAAACCAGAAAATGAGCACATTAAACCCAAGTCACCACAGGACAGAGAGAGCTGAGAGCAGTAAAGAAATAAAGTACATGGAGACTAGAAAAACACTAGAAAAAATAAAACTGACAAAACTTTAGGTATATTTTAAAAAGTGAGAATATGCAAATAAGTAAAATCAGAAATGAAAGAGGAGACATTAAAACCAAAAGTGTAGATAAACAGAAGTATGAATAGTTATATGCCATCAAATTGGATAACCTATAAATAAGGTAAACTCATCGAAATATAAATCTAGCAAGATTGCATCATGAAAAATCAGAAAGCTGAGCAGACAGATGACTAATAAAAGATATTGGATCAGCAATCAAAAATGTCCTAACAAAGAAAGACCAAGAACAGATAGCTTAACTAGTGACTTCTTCCAAACAAGTCAAGAATAATTAACACTAAGTCTTCTACAACTCTTCCTAACTACTGAAAAGAATGGGATACTTCAAAACTCACTTTATTAAAGACACAATGTCTTTACACCAAAGCCAGAAATGAATCTGCTAGAAAGCAAGTTACAAGGTAATAACCCTGATGAAAATAGATGCATTATACTCAACTAGTACCAAGCAAATGAAAATCCATAGCATACTGAAAGAATCATACACCATGATCAATTAAAATTTATCTCTGGAAAGCAAGAATGGTTTAAAATATATAAATCGATAAATTTTATCATTCTGACGTGAAAAAGGAGGAGATTTTGTGATATGGACAATGTGGATGAACCAGGAAGACATTAGATTAAATAATATAATGCAGAGAATGAATGACAAAAACAGTACTGTATCACTAACATGTAGACTCTGAAAACAAAAACAAAACAAAACAAAAAGTAAAACTCATAAGCTGAGGATAGAATGGTGGTTGTCAGGAGCTTGGTGTTGGAGAAATGGGGAGATGTTGGTACAAGGGTAAAAATTTTAGATATTCTTAGATGAGCAAACTATGAGAATGTAAGGCACAATATGGTTAATTTTGTTAATAATACTATATTGAGTAATTGAGATTTCCTAAGAGAGTAAATAGCAACCTTTCTCCACCAAAACCAAACAAATAAAATGGTAATTATGTGATAATAAAATGGTAATTATCTTGATTGTGGTAATTATTTAACAACATATACATATATTAATTTATCACTTGAAATCTTTAGGTCTATATAATTTATAGGTTGATTATATCTCAATAAACATAAGTTAAGAAAACTTTCATTTTCTTAGAGATGAAAAGTTTTCACATATGAAAGATACGTGTGTGTGTGTGTGTGTGTGTGTGTGTACATGTGTGGAGCTGTTATCTGGGGGACTATTCAAATTCTTTAATATTATTCTTACAAAAAGCTACTCTAGGTACTTCTTTCGCTATTTGCAGTTTTATTAAGATACAACCGGCATGGAACTTGTGTAAATTTAAGGGCTTTAGTGTGCTTATTTGACAGGTATTGCAAAACACTTATCAAAGTAAGGTTGATAAACACAATAGTTTAACTCACATAATTACTACCTTTTTAAAATCTTAGTGTTTATTGAGCAATTATATTGAGCCTCATAGAAACTAACTTATATCACACATCTTAACCTTCACTTAGTATTCAATATTTGCTCTCAAAGCAGAATATACTTAGAATCATACTCATTAATCCCCAGGAACTTTCACAGAAGTAGAAGGGAGAGGCCATGGAAAATTTCTCTTATTTCAATCTGAAACAGGAACAAAAAGAAAATGAAAACACTGATAAACACCAAATGATTTTAATCAGTAATTAAAAAGAATCACCCAATAAACAAAAGTACAGACCCAGATAGCTTCACAGGTGAATTCTTCCAAACATTTAAAGAAGAGTTGATACTATTCCTCTCAAACTATGCAAAAAAAATAAAATAAGAAGGAAATATTTCAAATTCATTACATGAGGTCAACATTACCCTGATTAAAAAACAGACAGACTTCACTACAAAAACACAACAAAACAAAACAAAAAAACACAAAAAAACACAAAAAACAAAACTATAGACCAATATTCTGGATGAATATGGACACAGAAATTCTCAATAAAATACTAGCAAACTGAATACCACAGTAAATTAAAAGAAGCATTTATCATGATCAAGTGGGATTTATTCCTAGGTTGCAAGATTGGCTCAATATTTGCCAATCAATCAATGTTGAACTCCACATTATATATATATAAAAAAAAGATAAGGGCCATAGGATTCTCTCAAGAGACACACAAAAATTAATTGACATCATACAGCATCCATTCATGATAAGAATCATCAACAAAGTACTATTAAAGGAAATCGTTTAACATCATAAAGGCCATGGATGAAAGATCCACAACTAATATCATCCTCACTAGGGATAAACAGATTTTCTCCTATGGTCAGAAATAAGAAAGTGATGTCCACTGCATCACTCTTATTTAACATAGTACTAGAAGTCCTAGACATAGCAATCAGACAACAACAACAACAAGAAAATAATAATAAAAGGCATCCAATTTGGCTAGAAAGGAGCCAAAGTTTCACTCTCTGCAAATGACGTGATATTCTATATAGAAAGCCCAAAGATCCCACCAAGACATTGCTAGAAATGATGCAAGGAGTCAGTAAAATCCCAGGAGAAAATATCAATGTACAGAAATCTGTTATATTTCTATGCACCAGTCATGAAGCAACACAAAGAAATTAAGAAATGAATCCCAATAAAAGTGCACCAAAAATAATAATATAGTAGGAATAAACCAATCTAAAACGGTCAATATTTTGTACTCTGAAAACTATAAATATTGATGAAATAAATTGAAGAGGACACAAAGAAATGGAAAGAAATTCCATGCTCAAGGATTGGAAAAACAAATACTGTTAAAATGTCTACACCACTCAAAGGAACCTTCATATTATCCAAATCCCTATCAAAATACCAATAGTATTTTTCATAGAACTAGAAAAAACAATTATAAAATTTCTACGGAAGGAAAAAGACCCTGAATAACCAAAGTAATCTTGGAAAAGAAAGGCAAAACAATTCCAGACTTCAAGTTACGTTACAAAGCTATAGTAATCAAGAAAGTATGGCACTGGCACTAAAGCAGATACATTGGTCAATGGAAGAGAATAGACAAATGACAAATGAATCCATCTATATGGTCAATTAATCTTCTAAAAAGTAGGAAAGTTTCTTCAAAAATGATGTTGGGAAAACTGGACAACAGACTGAAAATTATGAAACTGGACTGCGTCTTACAACAGGCACAAAAATAAATTCAAAATGTAGAAGGAACTTACTTAAACATTATTAAAGCCATATATGAAAAGCCCACAGCTAATATCATCCTCAATGGGAAAAACTGAGAGCTTTCCCCCTGAGGCCAGGAACATGACATGAATGTCCACTCTCACCACTGTTGTTTAACAGAGTGCTGGAAGTCCTAGCATCAGCAATCAGACAACAAAAGGAAATAAAAGGCATCAGAATTGGCAAAGAAGATGTCAAGTTTTCACATTTCACAGATGACATGATACCCTACATGGAAAACCTGATCGACTCCACCGGAAGCCTTCTAGAACTGATCAATGAATTCAGCAAAGCTGCAGGGTACAAAATCAATGTACAGAAATCGGTTGCATTTCAATTCACCAAGAATGAAACAGTGGAAAGAGAAATTAAGAAACTGATTCCATTCATGATTGCATGAAAAACCATAAAATACCTAGGAGTAAACCTAACCAAGGATGTAAAAGACCTATAGGATAAAAACTATAGAAAACTTATGAAAGAGATTGAAGAAGACACCAAGAAATGGAAAAACTTTCCCTGTTCATGGATCTGAAGAATAAACATTCTGAAAATGTCATTACTACCCAAAGCAATCTACACATTCAATGAAATCCCCATCAAAATTGCACCAACATTCTTCTCAAAGCTAGAACAAACTATCTTAAAATTTGTATGGAACCACAAAAGACCCCGAATAGCCAAAGTAATATTGAAGAAGAAAACCAAAACTGGAGGCATCACAATCCCAGACTTTAGCCTCTACTACAAAGCTGTCATCATCAAGACAGTATGGTATTGGCACAAAAACAGACACATAGACCAACGGAATAGAATAGAGAACCTAGAACTGGGCCCACAAATGTACGGCCAATTAATTTTCGACAAAGCAAGAAAGAATATCGGATGGAAAAAAGACTGCCTCTTTAGCAGGTGGTGCTGGGAGAACTGGACAGCAGCATGCAGAAGAATGAAACTAGACCAATTTCTTACACCATACACAAAAATCAACTCAAAATGGCTGAAGGATCTGAATGTGAGACAGGAAACCATCAAAACCATCGAGGAGATAGTTGGAATCAACCTCCTTCACCTCAACCGCAGCAATTTCCTATTCGATACTTCACCAATGGCATGGGAAATGAAAGCAAAACTGAACTCTTGGGACCTCTAAAGATAAAATACTTCTGCACTGCAAAGGAAACAATCAAGAAAACTAATAGGCAATTGACTGAATGGGAAAAGATAGTTGTAAATGACATATCAAATAAAGGGCGAGTATAGAAAATCTACAAGGAACTCATCAAACTCCACACCCAAAAAACAAATGACCCAGTGAAGAAACAGGCAGAAAACATGAACAGACACTTGATAGGGATTTGGATAATATGAAGGTTCCTTTGAGTGGTGTAGACATTTTAACAGTATTTGTTTTTCCAATCCTTGAGCATGGAATTTCTTTCCATTTCTTTGTGTCCTCTTCAATTTATTTCATCAAGAGAACATCCAGATGGCCTACAGGCACATGAAACAATGCTCAGCATCCCTCATCATCAGGAAATATATATAAAATGGAGTATTTCATGGCAATGAGAAAGAATGAAATCCGGCCATTTGTAGCAAAGTGAATGGACCTGGAGGGTGTCATGCTAAGAGAAAGAAGTCAGGTGGAAAAGGACAGATACCATATGTTTTTACTCATAGGTCTAACAGGAGAAACCTAACAGAGGACCATGGGGAGGGTAAAGGGGGGAGGAGTCAGGGAGAAGAAGGGAGGCAAATCATACAAGAGATACTCTTGAATACTGCAAACAAACTGAGAGCTGAAGGGGGAGGGGAAAAGAGGAAGGCAGGTGATGGACATGGAGGAGGGCACTAGTGGGGAAGAGCACTGGGTGTTTTATGGAAACTAACTAGACACTAAAATACAAATAAAAATAAATAAATGATATTGCTATAAACATGCTCAACACAACTCATCATCAAGGAAACACAAATCAAAACCACAAGGAGATACCACCTCACACCAGTCAGAGTGGCTAAAATGAACAAATCAAGAGACTATAGATGCTGGCGAGGGTGTGGAGAGACGGGCCCCCTCCTACACTGTTGGTGGGAATGTAAACTGGTGCAGCTGCTCTGGAAAACAGTGTGGAGGTTCCTCAAAAAACTATCAATAGAACTCTCATATGACCTACCAATAGCACTGCTGGGATTTACCCAGGGGATACAGAAGTACTGATGCATAGGGGCACATGTACCCCAATGTTCATAGCAGCAATGTCAACAATAGCCAAAACATGGAAAGAGTCTAAATGTCCATCATCTGATGAGTGGATCAAGAAGATGTGGTATATATATACAATGGAGTATTACATGGCAATGAGAAAGAATGAAATATGGCCATTTGTAGGCAAGTGGATGGACCTCGAGGGTGTCATGCTAAGCGAAATAAGTCAGGCAGAGAAGGACAGATACCATATGTTTGCACTCATAGGTCTAACAGGAGAACAGGAGAAACCTAATGGAGGACCAGGGGGAGGGAAAGAGGGAAAGAGAATTGGGGAGAGAGAGGGACGCAATACTTGAGAGAGTATTGAATACTGAAAAGGAACTGAGGGTTGAAGGTGAAGGAGGAGGAGGGAAAAGCGGTGGTGGTAATGGAGGAGGGCACTTGTGGGGAAGAGCACTGGGTGTTGTATGGAAACCAATTTGACAATAAACTATTTAAAAAAATAAATAAATGCAATTATTTGAGAGACAAAAAGTGCCAGCTAACATAGTGTGGTAAGCGTTTCACAGCATATAGGTTTGTCAAGCCATCATGCTGTAAACCTTAAAGTCACATATGTTATGTCAATAATATTTCAGTAAAGCTGGGGAAACTTGTGAAGGTACCAGAAAAAAATATATAACATGGGCAAAAATGTGTAAACGAATTTAATGAAGTACACTTTATTCCTCCCTCATTTCATATACAACAACTAATTTCACATGGATCATATGCCTAATATAAAAGGTACAATTATAAAGATTACAGAAGAAAGCATAGACAAAGATATATTAGAGGTGAAACAATCATTACACAAAAACTGCACTTCCTCAAAAAATGGTATATTGGTAGTTTAAAATATACTCAGAGGGGCGTAGTCTACATTTTCATACACATCATCTGAGCTCGAGGCAAGGAGGCCGTATGGACTATGGACCAAGTGGTGCCAATTTACCTGTGGCTGAAACAGAGTGAAGGTGTTGGTTGGGGAAACTGAGGATATAAAAACGCTGAAAGAATAGATGGTTGGAGGAATGTCTCAGGATGATGACAGCACTTGTAATATGAAGAGACCATGAACCAAATATCAAAGTCATCAGGAAAAGGAGGAGCGGAGGTGCGCACACTGACCCCTTATTGATATGGCCTCACTGATGCGTGAGTGAGTGAGAACTGGGACAGGAGACTCTGAGGGAGGGAGCGCCAGATGGGTCAATGTTATGTGAAAATTTGCATAACATTTTCAGCCTGTTTTTCTGATAAAGGCGTTTAAAGTTATCATTTCACCATGAAGTCCTACATTAGGAACATGCCACAAATTTCTGTGATGCTTTTATTGTCAACATTAAAATGCATTCAAGGTATTTTCTATATTGTTCTTTATTTTTTCTTATACCTAAGGCTTATATAGAAATGGTTACTTGAATTGCCAATTCTTTGGGGATTTTCATAGACGTTATTTTTTATTAAATTTTCCCTTAACTCCATTATTAGAAAATATGCTCCATTTAATTCCTGTCCTTTGAACTATCTTGAGAAAGATTTATGGACCAGCCTGTGGTCTATGTTGATGAACTTTCCATATTCACTTGCTGAGAGTATGAAGGCATCCAGAGCATGTACTCCAAACTATCCATTTTGGCATGGGGATTATTTTTGGGTATAGGAGCTAACCAACAGCAGGTGCATAAGGACACTCTGGCCCTCCTTTTCCCTCTGAAAGCAGGAGATAAATCTCCCTGTGAAATGTGCCCTCCTGTACAAGGAGGGAGACATCTTTCACCAGAGACAGGGAATTTAGGATTCAAAAGGCTGTAAAACCAAATCTTGTTAATTCTTCACCATTTCTACCTGTAACCCAAACTCTTCTCATTTGAAAGTTCTTCAGGAAATTATTGCACCCTCTTTTGAAATATATAACATATTCCTGCTCTGGTCACAACTTTGGGTCTTCATTGCCTTGTGAAGACCCTCCTGTATGTGTAAAATCTCAATGAAACGTGTACACTCTTCTCCTGTTAGTCTGGTTTATGTCTATTTAATTCTTAGGCCCAACCTATAAGAGGGCAGAGAAGAATTTTTCTTCTCTACACATAGAACATGTGTTCTGAAGATAGTGTATTGTTTTAAAGTTTAATTGGACCGAATTGTTTGACAGTATTTGGAAATTCTGTATGCATACTGTTATTTTACTTTTAATTACTTAACATTTATCAATCAGAGAGAGAGGATATTAAAATCTCATTGATTTGGGGCCAGCGAGTTTTTCTTGCACTTCTATAAGTATTTGTCTTTATGGTATTGGATGTTCTGTTATATTGTTACATAATTTGGAATATTATGTCTTTCCTGAAACTGCCTCTTTTTTCTTCTTTACTCTTGAACATATCTCACAATAACCTTCACCATGTAATTTATTTAGTAAATGTCATTGGTTATTCCATTTTGCCTTTGCTTACTATTTTCATTTTATATCTTCTTTATTGTATGATTTACATTTTTAGAAGGTATATTTTATTATTGATTTATTATTTTTTACTTTAAATCTAAATTAGTTAGCATACAGTGCAATGATTTCAGGAGTACAATCCAGTGATTCATCCCCTACATGTAACACTCAGTGCTCATCCCAACAAGTGTCTTCCTTAATGCCCCTGGCCCATTTAGCCCATCCTCCCACCCACAACCCCTGTAGCATCCCTCATTTTGTTCTCTATATTTAGAAGTCTATTGTATTTTGCCCCCTCCCTGTTTTTATATTATTTTTGCTTCCCTTCCCTTATGTTCATCTGTTTTGTTTCTGCAATTCCACATATGAGTGAAGTTGTATGACATTTGCCTTTCTCTAACTCACTAACTTTGCTTAGCATAATACACTTTAGTTCCATCCACATTGTTGCAAATGGTAAAATTTTCATTCTTGTTGATTGCTGAGTAATATTACATATTTTATAAATATACCACACCTTCTTTGTCCATTCATAAGTTGATGGACATTTGGGCTCTTTCCACCCTTTTTCTATTGTTGATAGCATTGCTATAAACATTGGGGTGCATGTGCTCCTTCAAAACAGCACCCTTGTATCCTTTGAATAAATACCTAGGAGTGGTATATGTCATAGGGTAGATGTATTTTTAACTTTTTGAGAAAATGTCATACTGTTTTCCAGAATAGCTTCACCAGGTAGCATTCCCACCAAAAGCTTTCCTCTTTCTCCACATCTTCTCCAACATCTATTGTTCCCTGAGTTGTTATTTTAGCCATTCTGACAGGTCTGACATGGTATCTCAATGTGGTTTGATTTGTATTTCCCTGAGGATGAGTGATGTTGACCATTTCTCATGTGTCTATTAGCCATCTAGATGTCTTCTTTGGAAAAATGTCTATTTATATTTTTCGCCCACCTCTTCAATGGATTATTTGTTTTTGAGTGTTGAGTTTGGTATGTTCATTATAAATTTTGAATACTAACCATTTGTCTGATAAGTCATTTGCAAACTTCTTCTCCCATTCCCCTCAGTTGCCATTTAGTTTTGTTGATTGTTTCCTTCGCCATGCAATCTTGATGAGGTTCCAAGAGTTCGTTTTTTGCTTTTGATTCCTTTGTCTCAGGAAACATGTTGAATAAGAAATGATTCCATCAGAGATCAAAGAGTGTTTTGCTGTTTACTCCTCTATGATTTTGATGGCTTCCTATCTTACGTTTAGAAATTCCTTCCATTTTGACTTTATTTTTGTGTTTGGTGTAAGAAACTGGTTCAGGTTCATTCTTCTTCATGTGGCTGTCCAGTTTTCCTAATGTCATTCGCTGAAGAGAGAGTCTTTATTGCATTGCATAGTCTTTCTTGCTTTGTGAAACGTTAGTTTGGTCATACATTTGTGAGTTTATTTCTGGGCTGTCTATTCTGTTCCGTTTACCTAAGTGTCTGTTTTTGTGCCAGTACAAAAAGATCTTGATGATTACAGATTTGTAATATATGTTGAAGTCCAGTATTGTAATGCCTCAGCTTTGGTTTTCCTTTTTTGGATTGCTTGGGTTATTTGTGTTCTTTTCTGTTTCCATACAAATTTTAGGATGATTTGTTCTAGCTCTGTGAAGACTGCTGGTGTTATTTTGATAGGAATTGTATTAAATATGCAGATTGCTTTGGGCAGTATTTATATTTTACCTGTATTTGTTCTTGCAATCCAGGAACATGGACCATTTTTCCATTTTTTGTGTTTTCTTCAATTTCTTTCATAAGTTTTCCATAGTTTTCAGTGTACAGATTTTTCACCTCTTTAGTTGTTTATTCCTGGTATTTTATGATGTTTAGTGCAGTTGTAAATGAGACTGATTCCTCGGTTTTTCTTTCTGCTGCTTCATTATTGGTGTATACAAATGCAACCAATTTCTGTACATTGATTTTATGTGTGACTTTGCTGAATTCATGGATCATTTCTAGCAGTTTCTGGTGGAATCTTTGGGTTTTCCATATAGAGTATCATGTCATCTGTGAGGAATGAAAGTTTGACTTCTTCCTTGCCAATTGGAATGCTTTTTATTTCTTTGTGTTGCCTGATTGCTAATGCTAGGACTTCCAATACTATGCTGAATAACAGTGATGAGAATGGACATCAATCTAGTGTGCCTGACCTTTGGGGTAAATCTCTCAACTTTCCCTACTGTGGATGATATTAGTGTTGGGGCTTTCATATATGGCTTTTATGATCTTGAGGCATGATTCTTCTATTCCTACTTTCTTGAGGGCTTTTATTATGAAAAGATGCTGTATTTTGTAAAATACTTTCTATGCACTTATTGAGAGGATCCTGTAGGTCTTGTCTTTTATTAATGAGATATGTCACGTTGATTGATTTGTGGATTTTGAACCTACCCTGCATCCCAGGTATAAATCAATTAATCATGGTGAATAATTCTTTTACTGTATTGTTGGGTCTGGTTGGCTAGTATCTTGCTGAGAATTTTGCATCCATGTTCATCAGAAAAATTGGTCTAAAGTTCTCCTTTTTAGGGAAGGGGTCTTTGTCTGGTTTGGAATCAAGGTAATGCTGGCCTCATAGAATGAGTTTGGAAGTTTTCCTCTCATTTATATTTTTTGGAGCAGTCTCAAAAGAATAGGTGTTACCTCTTTTTTAAGTGTTTGGGAGAATTCCCCTAGAAAGTCATCTAGCCCTGGACTCTTGTTCTTTTGGAGATTTTTGATTACTAAATCAATTTTCTACTTGATTTCTTTCTAATTGAAAGAAATTTTCAATTTCTTGCTGGTTCAGTTTTGGTAGTTTATATTTCTAGGAATTTGTCCATTTTCTTCCACATTGTCAATATTATTGGCATATAATTGCTCATAATATTCTCTTATTACTGTTTCCATTTTGGTACTATTGTTTGTGATCGCTCCGTTTTCATTCATGATTTCTTTTATTCTGGTCCTTTGCTTTTTTCTTTTTGATCAAACTGGTCAAGGGAGTTATCAATTTTGTTAATTCTTCAAAGAACCAGCTCCTGGTTTCTTTGATCTATTCTGATTTTTAAAAATTATTTCCATAGCATTGATTTCTGCTCAAATATTTATTTCCCATCCTCTGATGGTTGGAGGTTTTATTTGCTCTTCTTTTTCCAGCTCTATAAGGTGTAAGTCTATGTTGTGTATCTGAAACCTGTCTTCCTTCTTTAGGGAGGCCTGAGTTGCTGTATACTTCCCTCTTATGACTGTCTTTGCTGCATCCAAGAGGTTTTGGGCTATGGTGTTATCATTTTCATTGGATTTCATGTACTTTTTAATTTCCTCTTTAACTTCTTGGTTAACTTGTTCATTCTTTAGTAGGATGTTTCTTACACTCCAATCATTCATTATCTTTCCAATTTTTTTCTTGTAGTTGATTTCAAGTTTCAAACCATTGTAGCCTGGAACATGCATGGTATGATCTCGATCTTTTTGTACGGTTGAGAGCTGATTTGTGTCTCAGTGTCCCTGTATGTGATCCACTCTGGAGATTGTTCCATGTGAACTCTAGAAGAATGTGCATTCTTCTGCTTCAGCATAAAATATTCTGAATATATTTATTAAGTCCAACAGGTCCAGTGTGTCATTCAAAGCCATTATTTTCTTGTTGATTTTCTGCTTAGATGATCTGTCCATTGTAGTAACTAAAGGGTTATAGACCTCTACTATTATTGTTTTGATATCAGTGAGTATCTGTATGTTTGTGATTAATTGATTTACATATTTGGGTGTTTCTCCTTTGGGACATAAACATTTACAATTTTTAGAACTTCTTGGTGAATAGACCCCTTAATTATGATATAATGCCCTTATTCATCCCTTGTTTCAGTCCTTATTGTCTGATTTAAGTATGGCTACTCTGGCTTTCTTTTGGTGATCATTAGGATGATAGATATTTCTTCATCCCCGTACTTCCATCTGAATGTGTCTTTAGGTCTAACACTGACCTCTTGTAAACAGCATATAGATGATCTTGTTTTCTATCCATTCTTTTACTCTGCCTTTTAATTGGAGTTGTTGTTCCATTGACATCTCGAGTGTGTACTCAAAGATATGAATTTATTGCCATTATGTTGCCTGAACAGTTGGAGTTTCTGGCTGTGTTCTCTGGTCCTTTGCAGTCTTTGTTGCTTTTGTTGTTTTCTTTTTTGGTTTGTCTTTTTTCCCCTCAGAAAGTCTCCCTTAAAGTCTCTCCAAGGGCTGGTTTATTGGTAGTGAACTTCTTTAGCTTTTGTTTGCTTGGGAAACCTTTTATCTCTAGGTCTATTTTGAATGGCAGCTTTGCTAAATAAGGAATTCTTGGCTGCATATTTTTCCAGTTAAGCATATTCAGTATATCCAGCTACTCCTTTCTGGCCTGCCAAGTTGTTGTGCATAGTTCTGCTGTAAAGTTGATCTGCCTTCCTTTGTAGGTTAAAGACATTTTTCTCTTGCTACTTTCATGATTCTTTTCTTGTCAGTGTATTTTGTGAATTTGACTATGATATGCCTTATTGATGGTCGTTTTCGGTTGAATCTAATTGGCGGTCTCTGTGCTTCCTGAATTTTGATGTCTGTGTCTTTCTCCAGGTTAGGAAATTTTCTGCTACGACTTCCTTTCATAAACCTTTTACCCATTTTGCTATCTCTTCATCTTCTGAGACACCTAATGATTTAGATGCTATTCCTGTTTAATGACTCACTGAGTTCTTGAATTCTTACATCGTATTCTTTTGCCTCAGTTTCCGTTTTTTTTCTCTTTTATTATTTTCCATACTTTTGTGTTCTATATTGCTGGTTTTCTGCTTGCTTCTTCCACCCTTGCCACCATGGAATCTCAGTTAAAGCATTTTTAATATCATCCTGACTACATTTTACTTCTCTTATCTCTGCAGAAAGGAATTCTATGCTTTATTCAACCCCACCTAGTATTCTTATTCTGGTGGTTATAAGTTGTAATTCTGACATCTTGCTTCTATCTGTGTTGATTAAGTTGGCTTTCATTTCTTCTTGTTCTTTCTTTTGGGGCGAATCTCTTCATTTTGTCATTTTAGAAGAAGAAAAGAACTAATAAAATCAAATAATTAAAAATTTAAAAATTAGAACAACACAAACAAATCTCATAAAGGAAGCTAGATTGTGTGTTTTGGTCTGTTTGTTGAAAGACTCTTGATAGAATAGAGAAGAAAAGGAGAGAATATAAAAGAAAAAAAAAGTAAGAAAACTAACAATTTTAAAATATTTATACAATAAAATAGAATAAAATGAGATGAAAAAAGTGAAATACAATTTGAAAAATTACCAAAAAATAAATTACAGAAAAAATTAAAAATATCTATATGAAAACAAAAATAAAAAATGTTTCTTCTCTTTCTGAATCCAAGAACAAGAAGACAAAATGAAAAGAAAAAATATATGTGCCAGTTGAACAGAATAAAATTTGCATGAAATTATATCTAGTTTCCCCTATCAGTCAAACTATGAAGCCTTTTATTGTCCATACACTATGCAGGCAGAAAGACTTGTAATGGTCCTTTTAGTCTTGGTTGGCCCAGTTGTGTAATGGCTACATTCTCCACTAGATGATTCTGCTTAGTTTACTGGCATGGATCAGTGTTTTGTGTGTGCAGACACATTGATGCCCATGTGTAGGAGAGGTGAAAATGGCAGCACCCAGCTTTCCCCGACTCTGGCACAGGAGCACTGTACTCTCACCTACAAGCGCCTCTCCTTTGTCTCTGGCTTCGTCCACAACCCACTTCTACACTATCCCTGTCCATGTCTAAGCCATCAGCATTCCTGCAGCACGTCCCTCCCAAATTTTATCTCAGATGGTGCTGTAATTCCAACCCCCTCACTTCTGACCACCCTGTGGCTTGGACCCTCTGGGACCCTATGGAGGAGGGTCTTGCTGAGCAATGGCTAGTTGTTGGCTTGCCCTCAGGAACACTTGTGTAATCACGCTGCTGCAGAGCCTAGAGACTGTGGCCACGTGCTGGCTTGTCCCAGACGATGTTCTTGCAGTCATGCCACAGCAGAAGTTCAGGGATCATGGTAAATCACAACACAGACCTTGTGCCAGGCTTCATCACACTCTGGCAACTTTGTTCCAATACCACCAAACATGGCTGCTCTCCGGGGTCCACTAGGACCTTTCCTTTTTTTTGGGGGGGGGTGGCTATATGTCCTCTACCAAATGCCCTCCTAGCATGGGAACCACTTCTCCCGTGTGGCCAGCAGACCCCCTGGTCCTTGCTGCCTGCTCCTGGGGATTTGCCCTTCCTCACCACTTGAGCACTGCCAGGCACTGAGCTGCAGAATTTTCAAGTCTGCTTTCCCCTGTTTATAGAGGCCTACTTGTATTGAAGCCTCTCCTTTCTCCTTACTCCCTTTCTTGTCAGTCACTTTTGGGTGTCTCCATTCTTTCTGTTTCTCACCAGCCACTTTTGGGGGGAGTGCTTTTCCTATACTCCCCACCCCCTTTCTCTGTCTTCTTTCCACAAAAACTGCTCTCTACTCTCTGTGGCTTCTCTCTCTCCTAGTTCACCTGTCTGTGTCAGATACCTGCCATGTTCAGTGTTCAAGTTATGCAGATTGTTGTGTTAATCCTCAGATAAATTTTCGAGGTACGCAAAATGATTTGGTGCAGATCTAGCTATTTTTCAGGAATGAGAGAAGCAGAGAACTTCTATGCTCCTCTGTCATCTTGGCTGCATGTCTCTATCCTTTACTTTTTTTGAGTATCTGTCTTTATACACGCCTTCGATAGACTGTAAATCAATTTCTTTACCTAGCCTGTTAATTTCTGACATTATTTGGTGTTGGTGCTTTAAATCTATTCCTATTTAATTAAATGTCTGATTCATATTTTATTTTTTAATTTTTTTTGAAAGATAGAGAGAGACAGTGCGAGCAGAGGAGGGTCAGAGAGACGGTGATACAGAATCTGAAGACAAGCTCCAGGTTCTGAGCTAGCTGGCAGCATAGAGCCCGATGCAGGGCTTGAACCCACAAACCACGAGATCATGACCTGAGCTAAAGTCGGATGCTCAAGGGACTGAGTCACCCAGGTGCCCTTGATTCATATTTTAAATATACATGATTACTTATTGTCCCTTCATCCTGACTGCTACTGCTATTGTTCCTGAGTTTAACCTTTCCAGGCCTCTTTTTTTCCTTTTTTCTTTTTCTTTCTTTCTTTCTTTCTTTCTTTCTTTCTTTCTTTCTTTCTTTCTTTCTTTCTTTCTTTCTTTCTTTCCTTCCTTCCTTCCTTCCTTCCTTCCTTCCTTCCTTCCATCTTTCTGTCTTTCATTCTTTCTTTCTGTCTGTCTCTTTCTTTCATTTTCTTCTTCTTCTTCTTCTTCTTCTTCTTCTTCTTCTTCTTCTTCTTCTTCTTCTTCTTCTTCGGTTGGCAACACATTATTTTAGCGTTCCCTTTCCTTTCTTCCACATACTGTTACTGTACATTTATACTTCGTACTTGTCTCTTCTTCCCTCTAAAACTGTCATGAAGTTTCTAGTGTTCACTTCTGTTCCTGTTTACACTTCCTGTTTCTA
>PJEM01017685.1:0-21192 GCA_004023845.1 Helogale parvula
TTTCCATTGGACACTCTTTCCTGCTTTGTCAAAGATTAATTGGCCATATACTTGTGGGTCCAGTTCTGGGTTCTCTATTCTATTCCATTGGTCCATGTGTCTGTTTTTGTGCCAGTACCATACTGTCTTGATGATGACAGCTTTGTAGTAGAGGCTAAAGTCTGGGATTGTGATGCCTCCCGTTTTGGTTTTCTTCTTCGATATGACTTTGGCTATTTGGGGTCTTTTGTAGTTCCATATGAATTTTAAGGTAGTTTGTTCTAGCATTGAGAAGAATGCTGGCGCAACTTTGGTGGGGATTGCATTAAATGTGTAAAATGCTTTTGGTAATAATGACATTTTAATAATGTTTCTTCTTCCAATCCATGAGCACGGAATGTTTTTCCATTTCTTTGTGTCTTCTTCAATTTCCTTCATAAGTCTTCTATAGTTTTCAGAATACAGGTCTTTTACATTTGGTTAGGAGAGACGGGCACCCTCCTAAACTGTTGGTGGGAATGTAAACTGGTGCCGCCGCTTTGGAAACAGTGTGGAGACTCCTCAAAAAACTATCGATAGAACTCCCCTATGACCCAGCAATAGCACTGCTAGGGATTTACCCAGGGGATACAGAAGTGCTGATGCATAGGAGCACATTTACCCCAATGTTCATAGCAGCACTTTCTACCATAGCCAAATCATGGAAAGAGCCTAAATGTCCATCATCTGATGAATGGATCAAGAAGATGTGGTATATACATATACAATGGAATACTATATGGCAATGAGAAAGAATGAAATATGGCCATTTGTAGCAAAGTGGATGGACCTTGAGGGTGTCATGCTAAGCAAAATAAGTCAGGCAGAGAAGGATAGATACCATATGTTTGCATTCATAGGTCTAATAGGAGATACCTGGCAGGGGACCATGGGAAGAGGAAGGGGGAAAGAGAGCGGGAAGAGGGAGGGACATAGATCAAGGGAGACTACTGAATACTGAAAACGAACCATGGACTGAAGGGGCAGGGGGAGGGAGGGAGGGGGTGATGGTTACGGTGGGGGACACTGGTGGGGAGAAGCACTGAGTGTTCTATGAAAATCAATTTGACAATAAACTATTAAAAAATAAAAAATAATAATAATAAAAAAGAAATTGTAGACTTTCCAGCCAGGGTCGTGTATTTTGCTATCAATAGGTCTTGCTGCCTCTAGAATAGATCTGGTCAGGTTCTTTGGAAAAGGAAAGAGCTCTGTACATGAAGACAATGGAGAGAGGAACCACACACTCAGGTAAGTGGGAATGAATGAAGCAGATGACACAGTGATGGACTAAAGTTAAAGGAGAAAACTCTATCTTAAAATGTGGTTTGGGAAGCTCAGCTTGAATGGATTCTAGAAGCCCAGGTTTATTTCGCTGGTGGTCTCAGAGGTACCTCTCCTGTCTCCCTCTTCCTGTGCTCCTCTATCCTCTTAGGCTTACCCTCTGTCCCAATGTCTTCCATGACATTCACAGTAACATTGAAAAGCCTTCCATGGCCAGTTAGGATCTATTTGATTGGACTGCTTTTCTTTTCTTTTTTGGAGCATGTGAAAATAGGGAGTTTCTAAGTGCAGGCTGCAGTGTGATTTACTCCTGTCCCACTTATGGGTGTGCTTGTGTCCTGGAGACTTACACAATGTCTGGAACAGCATCAGGAATGTGAGGTGGACTGATGCTCCCCTATCAAATCTTACACAGTGCAGCCCTATTCAGAGTGGATCCACATTCATGAGACCCAGTACACTGTCCTCAGAAATATACTGGGAGCCTGAGTGTTTATGTAGGCCTCATAGGGGAGTCATTGGCCACTTCCTGAAGACCTAATTGATGCTGGACCGCATTAAGGCCTAAGTGCCAGAATCTTTGGGGTTCGACATTACAGATGATGTCGGGAACCGCCATGTTTCTGTCTGCCTCAAGGCTAGGATTATTCACTCAGCAGAGTGAGCCAGTAAACAAGATTTGCATCTGGAAGCTGGAGATGTGGCTACAGTCACTAGTCAGCATTAATGCTCCGCCTCCCAGCATTGCTGAAGGCAGATCGGGGTGCTTCTTTTACCTGGTATTCTGACTTAAAGTCAAATGCTTTGTTCTTTCCGCCCTGAGAATGGTATATAATACAGCTCTCTCAATAAACACGCTCTCTTTCTCTCCGCATAACCAGAAACCGTGAGTGTTGTGTTTTATTGTCCGTACGTCCCCTTTTGTCCCCTTTTTCCTTTTTCTCTTATCTTCCCTCAGGAGAAGAACCCGTGCCAGTCCTCCCTGCATGGGCCAGAGCGGCCGGGGAGGGTCACGGCAAGATGATAGTGCAAGAAACTATAATGGAGATTCCAATGGGAAAACAAAGCTGAAAATGACATTTTCAACATTGCTTGTCAAACTTTCATGTATACACAAATCACTTGGGGTTCTCATTCAAAAGAGAGTCTGGGGCCCACACTCAGATATCATGACTTCCCTAAGTTTGGATGAAGGTCATTAACTGGTATTTTTAAGAAGCATTGAGGTTGCTGTCCCCAGACTTAAACTCCAGTAGCACTAAGGTAGAGAAAGCAGAAAAGCATTCCTGAGTCCCTTATACCCAACCATCTTATCTCAGCACATGTACTGCTGTTGCCAGTGGAAATTACTAACAGCTTTTGAGAAGATGTTATTCTCTGATAATGCCCTGCAAGTTGGAAAGGGACTAGATAAGGCAGTGGGATCTGAGCAAGGCTCTTTGGGGTACACATGTGTACTCCTCCATCAAAGGGATGTTTATTGAGTATCTACCACCTGCTCCAAGTGTATGAGGCTGCACTGAATCCAGGACGCTAACCTGAGAATCTTACATTGTGTACGTTAATCATTCCCAAGCCCTGGGAATTGGGTACACTATGTTCATTTTTGCAGGAAGATTGGATTCCTGGTGAGCCTCTGGAGCAGAGTGATTCTCTTCGTTTCAATTATCAGTCCTCTTGAAAGCAATGTTGGATGTCATGGCACAAATATAGAGAGCCGATGGGAGACAGAAAGAAAGGGTGGAGTAGAGCCTCTGAGGGAAATTGGATGAGGATCATTTGCATTTATATGTTTGGTTAATTTCCATGTGAGAAAATCAAGGGACACCCCAGGACTGGAAGGTGGATGCTATGTGTTACCTTGGAAAAACTGCTTGAACCAGAAAGATGAAAGGGACTCACCAAATGGCAAGTGCTTTGCAATCCTTTCTCTGAATCTGAGCCTCAGGAAAATGCTACTATCAGTGAACGATCCAGGAAGCTGAGCTGCTAGGAACTCTGTTCTCTGAGCTGTTCTGAGAAGGGAGGATCAAGGACAGGCAGCGGAAGTTAATTTCGTGGTGAACATGTCATTTAGGACAGATTCTCCGTCATGATGACAGAGACAATTTATGACCATGCTCTGTCTGACTCCACAGGCACCATGGACACAGAAGGACTACTTAAGATGTGACTCTGGGACAGCTTAGCTGTGCCCACAATGTTACCCTGAAGTATGAAACAGGAATCCCCGAACGTCATAGGGTCTGCTGCAGTAGAGGATTGCTGGGAGCTTGAGCGTTTATATTAACAGAGTGATCCTGGATGGCCGGTCCCTGCTCCCCATCTGCTGAGGGTCACCTGCATTGTGGGAGGTGCCAAGCTCGACGGGTTTGCCTGCATTCTTTTGGGCACATGTGTGAAGTTTGATAATACCAAAGGGAGAAATGAGAGAAGGCAGAAAATCTCGGTGGGATAACTTGGTGCAAGGAAGGATTAGTCTGTCCAGAGACTCTATCCTTCTCATTTGAAATGTAGATTCAGGTGTGTGGGCTTGATTGAGATGGGATTCAGGGCTGGTCCTCTGCAGACCCGGGCAGGTGAAGGGAGTAGCACATGACTGCAGGTTTTGGCCACAGAAGGCCAATGTGTGCCACAGGTCCTCTCTGCACATGTGCAGCAAGTGGCCAGAAATTCTACCAATGCAGGCGCTGTGGGGAGCCATTACCAGGAATGGAATCTGGGAAAGTGAGGGCCGACTCACATCAGTGACTTATGTGCATGAGCAAATGAGGGCTGAGAGAGGCAGGGAAAGGTGTCCTACTGAGTTTTATGCCCATGTTAGGAGTGGGCAAGGTGTTTAGGCCATGTGAGAAAGGTGCTCAAAATGAAAGGTGCTACTGTATAATGTCAAAAGATGAACTGATATATGTTCAAATGTTCAAGAGTTCACCTGACCAGCTTTTTGTTTCTTCAAATGGTTAAGCATATTCCTTCCATAGGAGATCGTGATCAGGTTTCATAGAGATGATGTGGAAGCAAAGGAAGGACAGTGCTGGACTGGATAAATCTTCCATAGTGGTGCTTATTTTTGGGATGCGATTGTAAGCAGAGAGAAACTGCCCCAAAATTAATATCAGAAACCTTACAGAGGGATATAATGGCTGGAAGGACAAATAACTCCTTTAGAGATTAAAATACAAAATAGCAATGTATATTGAAAAGCATATGAGAACAAAATGCAGTGTATCATAGCAAAAGGTTAGAAAACAGATTACTGTAAATTAGCCTATACATGTTGGTTTTGACAAACTATACGCTCCTGGTTACAGGAAAGAACCATGATTTTCATCAAAATAGCGTTCGCCCACACACATCAAAATCTGAAACAAGAGGGTTTCCTGAAATTGTCATTTAGCATTTCCCCCCCCCAATTACAAAAATAGGTTTTTGAATATCAACTTGTCATTTAGAGAACCCTTAAGATACAGATGTTCATAAACCTTACTCAAGCTCTAATTGAGGAACCTACAGATACACAAATATTTATGGGGAAAGGTGTTGGTTTGAAAAGTGGAAAGTACTACTTGAGTTACAGAAACACACTATTCATGTCCTAATTAACCAACCTGGTGGGAAAATCTTAATGTGTTCTTCTAAACACCATATAGCTAAAAACTCTCCGCAAATGATTCCCTATTTCATAATGACCTTTGCTGTGTCCTATTAGAGACCATGGCTTAGTCTATTTGTCTGATGTAAGCATAGCTCCCTGACTTTCCTTTGGTTTCTGTTTGCATGGAATATCTTTTTCCACATCAGCACTTTCCGTCTGGCTGTGTTCCTAAAGCTGAAGTGCGTCTTTCTATTTTTTTTAATGGCTATTTTTCATCATTCTATTGTTGAGAGAGAGAGAGAGAGACAGCATGAGCAGGGGAGGGACAGAGAGAGAGGGAGACACAGAATCCAAAGACAGGCTCCAGGCTCTGAGCTCCCTGTCAGCACAGAGCCCAATGCAGGGCTTGAACCCACAAACTGTGAGATCATGACCTGAGCCAAAGTCAGACACTTAACTGACTGAGCCACCCAGGCGCCCCGGAAGTAAGTCTCTTGAAGGCACCTTATAGGTGTGTCTTGCCATTTCTTTCCATTCAACTGATCTATATCTCTTGATTGAACAGTTTAATTCATTTATAGTTATTTTATGTACTGATTTATTTTAAATTCACGTTAGGTAACATGAAGTGTACTACTGGTTTCAGGAGTAGTACCCAGAGATTCATATGACACCCAATGCTCATCTCCGGAAATGCCCTCTCCAATGCCCATCACTCATTTAACTTATCACCCCACCCACCTCTGCTCCAGCAACCCTCAGTTCTCTATATTTAAGAGTCTCTTGTCGTTTGTCTCCTTGTCTGTTTTTAGTCTAATTTTGCCTTTCCTTCCCTAGTTTCATCTGTTGCGTTTCTCAACTTCTACACAATGTTTGAAATCATATGATATCTGTCTTTCTCTGACTGACTCACTTCACGTAGCAAAATACCATCCAGTTCAATCCAGTTCCTTCCACATCTTCGCAAGATTTCATTCGTCTTATTGTGAGTAATAGTCCAGTGTGTGTGTGTGTGTGTGTGTGTGTATACACAATACATATATATATATTGTCATATTTATGACCTCATATATATGACATCTCACTTATCATCTGTTGATAGACATTTGAGCTCTTCCAATCATTTGGCTATTGTTGATAGCACTGATGTAAATACTGGGGCGAATGCACTCCTTTAAATCAGCAGTTTTGTATCCTTTGGATAAGTAAATTGTAGTGTTAATTCTGCATTTTAGGGTAGTTCTATTTTCAAATTTTTGAGGAATCTACATACTGTTTTCCAAAGCGTTTGCACCAGTTTGCATTCCCCTCAACAGTGCAAAAGGGTTCGCCTTTCTCTGCATCCTTTCGAAAATCTGTCTTTTCTTGAATTGTGAATTTTAGCCATTCCTTTTCTTTTTTTTTTCTTTAAGTTTATTTATATAGAAAGAGAGAGAAGAGACAGCATGAAGGAGGGAAGGACAGACAGAGAGGGAGAGAGAGACCATCCCAAGCAGATTCCACACTGTAGAGCAGAGCCTGGCATTGGGCTTGAACCCATGAACTATGAGATCATAACCTGAGCTGAAAGGAAGAGTTAGAAGCTCAACTGACTGAGCCACCCTGTTATTTATCCATTCTGATATATGTGAGATGAAATCTCATTGTGGTTTTGATTTATCTTTTCCTGATGATGAATGATGTTGAATGCTTTTTCAGGTGTCTGTTAGCCATCTGGATGTCTTCTTTGGAAAAGTGTGTTTTCATTTCTTATGCCCACTTCTTCACTGGATTCTTTGGTTTTTCAGTGTTCATTTTGGTAACCTCTTTCGAGATTGGGATACTAACGCTTATCTGATATGTCAATTGCAAATCTCCTCTCCATTCCATCTTTTGCCTTTTAGTATTGTTGATTATTTCCTTCCCCTTCCCTGTGCAGAAGGATTTTTTTTTTTTTTATGAGGTGCCAATAGCTCATTTTCATTTTTATTCCCCTTGCCTGGAAACATGTCAAGTAAGAATTGGCTCTGGCCTGGGTCAGAGAGGTTTCCTGAATATTTCTCCTATAGGATTTTGGTGATTTCCTGTCTCATATTTAGGTCTTCTATTCATTTTGAATTTGTTGTTGTGTATGGTATAAGAATCTTGTCCAGTTTCATTCTCTGCATGTCACTGTCCAGTTCCCCTAGCAGCATTTGGTGAAGAACTTGTCTTTTTTCCATTGGATACTCTTTCCTGTTCTGTCTCAGATGAGTTGGCCATATATTTGTGGGTCTGTTTCTGCATTCCCTCTTCTATTCCATGAATCTATGTGTCTGTTTTTCTGCCGGTACCATACTGTCTTGAAGATTACAGCTTTGTAATACATTCTAAAGTCCAGAATTGTGATGCTTCTCCTGATGGTTTCCTTTTAGCACATCATTTTGACTATTCAATTCTTTTGTGGTTCCATATAAATTTTAGGATTGTTCTAGCTCTTTGAATGATGCTTGTGTTCTTCTGCATTTTCAGTTTTTTTAATTTTTATGGTTTTTATTTATTTTTGAGAGACAGTGACAGTGCGAGCAGGTAGGGTCAGAGAGAGAGGGAGATGTAAAATCTGAAGTAAGCTCCAGGCTCTGAGTTAGCTGTCAGCACAGAGACTGACGCGGGGTTCAAACCCACGTATCGTTAGGTCATGACCTGTGCAGAAGCTGGCTTCTCAACAGACTGAGTCACCCAGGCCCCCCATTGCTTGTGTTCTTTTGATAGAGATGGCCTTGAATGTGTAGATTGCATTGGGTAGTATTGACATTTTAACAATATTAGTTCTTCTAAGCCATGAGCATGAAATGTTTTTCCATTTCTTTTTGTCCCCTTGAATTCCTGTCATAAGCTTTCTCTAGTTTTTGCATACAGAGTTTTTATATCTTTGGTTAGGTTTATTCCTAGGTATCTTTGTGATTTGGGTATAATTTTAAATCAGATCAACTCCTTGTATTTCTTTTGCTTCATATAAATGTGTAGAAATGGAATTGATTTCTGTACACTGATTTTATATCCAGTGACTTTGCTGAATTCACATATCAGCTCTAGCAGGTTTTTGGTGGAGTGTTTCAGTCTTCTATGTAGAGAGATTATATTGTCATCTAGAAACAGTGAAACTTTGACATCTTCCTTGCTGAATTGGAAGTCTCATTTCTGTTTCCTTTCTGATTGCTGAGCCTGGGACTTTGAGTACTACGATACACAACAGTGCTGAGAGTGGACATCTGTGTCATGTCCCTGATCTTAGAGTAAAAGCTCTGTTTTTCTGCATTGACGGTGATATTAACTATGGAGCTTTTCCTCTATCAAAAAAATCATATGGTACTTAGCCTTTATTTATTAACATCAGTATAGTTTATCACATTGATGTCCATATGGTGAACCATGTCTGCATCCCAGGAATAAATCCTACTTGATCATGGTGAATCATTATTTCTTCTGAAATGTTTGTTTATTTATTTTCAGAGAGACAGAGACACAGAGAAAGATGGAACTAGCAGGGAAAGGGCAGAGAAAGTGGGAGAGGAAATCCAAAATAGGGTCCATAGCCTCATTGTCGACTCAACATGGGGCTAGAACTCTTGAATTATGAGATCTTGATGTAAGCAACAATGAAGAGTCAGACACCCAAGTCACTGAGCCACCCAGGTGCCCCAAATAATTTTTTTTGATGTACTGTGGCACTCCATTTGCTAGTATCTTGTTGAATATTTCTGAATCCAGGTTGCTCAAGGATATTGGCCTCCTTTTAGATAGGTCTTGGTCTGACTTTATAATCACGATAATGCTGGCTTCATAGAATGTGTTTGGAAACTCTCCTTCCTTTTCTCTTGGAACACTTTGAGGGAAATTGGTATTAACTCTCTTTTAAGTGTCTGTTAGAAATCCCTTGTGAAGCCATCTGGCCCAGGACTCTTATTTGTAATGGGATGTTTAATACCAATTCAATTTCTTGGCTGGTAACAGCCCTGTTCAAAAGAACTCTTTCTTCCTGTTTGAGTTTTCATAGTTTACTTTGGGGAATTTTTCCCTTTCTTCCTGATTGTCCAGTTTGTTGCATATAATTCTCAGAGCATTCTCCTATAGTTGTTTGTCTTTCTGTGGTGTTTGTTGTGAGCTCACCTCTTTTGTTCATGACTCCATCTATTTTGGTCCTCGTGGTTTTCTTTTTGAGAAGGCTGGATATGGTTTTATCAATTTTGTTTATTTTTCAAAAAAAACCTGCTCTCAGTTTCGTTGATCTACTCTACTGTTTACCTTGGATTCTGTATTATTTAATGCTTTCTAATCTTTATTTCTTTTCTTCTGCTGGCTGTGAGCTTTATTTGCTGCTTCTTCTCTATCTCGTTTAGGTATACCATTAGGCTGAGTATTTGGAACATTTTTTGCCTTTTGAGATAGACCCAAATTGCAAAGCATTTTCCTCTCAAGATTGCCTTTGCTGCATCCAAACGGTTTGGAGTGTCTTGTGTTCATTTGTGTTTGTTTCCAAGTATTTTTAAATTCCTTTAATTGCCTAGTTAATGCATTCACTTCCTTTTTCGTTGGATGTTTTTTAATCTCTATGTATTTTTTTAATGTTTTAAATTTATTTTTGAGAGATAGAGACGACGTGAGCAGGGGAGGTTCAGAGAGAGAGAGAGATACAGACACAGAATCTGAAGCAGGCTCTGAGCTAGCTGTCAGCACAGAGCCCGACATGGGGCTTGAACCCATGAATCATGAGATCATGACCTGAGCCAAAGCTGAACACTCAACCGACTGAGCCACCCAGGAACCCCTAATCTCTATGTATTTGAGGGCTTTCCAATTTTCTTCTTGTGTTTGATTTCATGTTTCACGATGTTGTGGTATGAACTCAGTCTTCTTATACTGGTGGAAGACTGATGTGTGGCTCCATATGTCATCTATTCTGGAGAATGATCCATGTGCATATGGGAAGACTGTGTCTTCTGTTGCTTTAGGACGACATGTTCTCAGCAGATCTGTTAAGTCCATTTGGTTCTGTGTGTCACTGACAGTCATTGTTTCCTTGTGGATTTGCTGCTTCAATGATCTGTCCATTGCTGTGGGTAGGATATTAAGGTCTCCTGCAATCATAGTATTTATGTCAATATTTGCTTATATTTGTTATTGATTAGTGTGTTTGAGTGGTCTCAATGTGGGGAACTAAATATTTATAGCTGTTAGCTCTTCTTGATGGATAGTCATTTGGATTATGATAGAATGCCCTTCTTCATTTCTTTACGCAGTTTTTGTTTTAAAATCTAGTTTTTCTGGAGCAGTTGGGTGACTGAGTTGACTGAGTGTCCGACTTGAGCTCAGGCATGATCTTGTGGTCAGTGAGTTTGAGCTCCATGTTAGGCTCTGTGCTGACAGCTCAGAGCCTGGAGCCTGCTTTAGATTCTGTCTCCCTCTCTTTCTCTCTCTGTCCCTCTCGTACTCATGCTTTGCTCTCTCTATCTCTCAAAAGTGAATAAATAAATGTTTAAAAAAATGTTAACCTAATTTGCTAATCCTTTGACATGAATAAGCTTGATAGAACGTTCTCCATCCCCCACTTTCAAATCTGCAAGTGTCCTCAGGTCTCTTTACTTTTTTAATTTTTTAAATGTTTTTATTTATTTTTGATAGACAGAGAGAGACAGAGCATGAGAGGGCGTGGGGCAGAGAGAGAAGGAGACACAGAACCGAACCGGAAGCAGGCTCCAGGCTCTGAGCTAGCTGTCAGCACAGAGCCTGATGTGGGGCTCCAACCCACAAATGTGAGATCTGACCCGAGCCGAAGTCGGAGGCTTATCCGACTGAGCCACCCAGGAATCCCAAGTGTCCTCAGATCTAAAAAGAGTTTCTTCTTGGCAGTTTATTGAGGGATCTTGTGTTTTTTTATTGTTTTCCTTTTGTTTAGTTTTGTTTTTGTTACTTTTTAAATCCATCCTGATACCCTATGTCTTTTAATTGGGACATTTAGGGCACTAAAAATCAGAGTGATTTGAAAGATATGAATTTACTACCATTGTGATATCTGTAGATTTTGTGTTTGTGGTGATGTTCTCTAGTCCTTTATAGACCTTGCTGCTTTCCTCTAACAGAGCCTCTCTTAGAATTTCTTATAGGGCTGCTTTAGTGATCACCAACTTCCTTTATTTTTCCTTTGTTTTGTTTTCTTTTCTTTTCAGAGAGAGAGAAAGAGAGAGAGAGACAGACAGACAGACACAAGGTGCAAGTGGCAGAGGGGCAGAGAGATAGGGCGATACAGAATCCGAAGCAGACTCCAAGTTCTGAGCTATCCACACACAACCTGATGTGGTGCTTCAACTCACAAACCATGACATCATGAGCAAAAGTCGGATTCTCAAACTTCTGAGCCACCCAGGTACCCCAGTGATCACTAACTTCTTTAGTTTTTGTTTGTCTAGGGAAGTCTGTATCTCTTCTACTCTGAATAACAGCTTTGCTGGGATAGGGAATCTTGGCTGCATATTTTCCCTCATTAACACATTTAATATTTCCTGCCACTGTCTGCTTGCCTGATAGGTTCTAGGGCACACTTCTTCTAATAAACTTATGTGACACTTCTGCTAATAAACTGATGTGAATACCCTTGTAGTTTAAGGATATTTCGTCCCTAGCTGCTTTCATTTTTCTTTATTTATTTACCTATTTATTTTTAATTTTTTAATGTTTGATTTATTTTTGAGACAGAGAGAGACAGAGCATGAGCGGGGAGGGGCAGAGAGAGAGGGAGACCCAGAATCCAAAGCAGGCTCCAGGCTCTGAGCTGTCAGCACAGAGCCCAATGTGGGGTTTGAACATACAAACTTGAGATCTTGACCTGAGCCAAAGTCGGAGGCTTAACCGACTGAGCCACCCAGGTGCCCCTCTAGCTGCTTTTAGAAGTCTTTCTTTATCTTTGTGTTTTGCAAGGTTCACAGTGACATATTGTGGTGTTGACCTGTCTTTGTTAGGTTTGTAGGCAGTTCTCTGTACTCCCTTGGAATTGGATGCCTGTTTCCTACCCCAGATGGGGAAGTTCTCAACTTTAATGTGCTGAAACAAACCTTCTTCTCATTGTTCTCCTGCTTCTTCTTCTGGGACTCCTATGATATGGGTAATGTTTTATTTCATGAAATCACTTATGGATACTGTTTTATTTCATGAAATCCCTTAATTCTTTACATTTCCCCCTCATGATAGAGTAATTTTGTATCCCTTTTTCAGCTTCTTCATTTTGCAAAATTATATCTCCTCTTTCACCTATACTCTCCACTTCTCCTTCCATCTTTGCTGTCATTGTATCTAGTTTATTCTGCATCCTAGTTATACCATTTTTCAATTCATCCTGACTAGTTCTTAGGTCTTTGATCTCTGCAGCAAGGGTTTTTCTGGTGTCTTCTATGTGGTTTTCAAACCCAGCTATTTGTCTTGTAACTGTTGTTGTAAACTCTTCTTCAGATAGATCGTTTATATCTGCTTTGAGCTATTCTCTGGCTATGATTTCATCTTGACCTTTGTTTTGTGGAGAATTCCTCTGGATTGTCACTTTGTGTAAGTTTCTGTCTTATGCATGTCATAAGAGCTCTTATACGCCTGGGCCTGAGAGTACTGCTGTATTAATAAGGGGTCATAGACTGTCCAGTGCCTGGCACCACAGGACACAGTTCTGGTGTATGTTTTGTGCAGTCAGCTGTTATATTTTGGATGCTCTATCCCACTGGTCCGTTCTCTGCAGATCTCATTGGTATAGTCATGGTGAGTATGGACCTTTGACCAGGTTACTTTAATTGCTTTGTTGAAGGAACCCGGACAAACAAAAGGTGGGGTGTGGGAAGTGGGAAGTCTCAATTCATAAAAAGAGAAAAGGAAGGAAAGAAAATCAAACTGAGAGTCCAAAACTATAAGGCTGATTCCAAGGAAACAGAAAGGAAGAAAATAAAACAAAAGTGAACAAAAAGAATATGAAAGACAGAAGAGAAGGTAAAAGATGGAATTAGAATAAAAAACTCTGATCAAATACATACATATATATGGAGGAAAAAAGAAATCAGAAACTCTGAGACAGATTTCAATAGAAAAAAAATAGATGAGGGAGAAGACAAAAAGGGGGAAAAATAGAAAAAAAAAGAGTTGTTCCTTGGTGCCTGGGGCCGGTGGCTGTGCTGGTCTGGAGGAGAGGCTGGCTCTGCTGGGCCAGTCAGTCTTGCTTCACTAAATAATCAGTGGCCAGGCACGGCGGGCAGGGTTTGGTGTAAACATGTTCTGCCTCCATTGGGGGCCCACTGTGCTGCTCTCTGAAGTTTCATTGTGTTGATGTTGGGAGGGGGAATGGTGTCACCCCAAACTCACCTCCAGGAACTTGGGCTGTTAACCCACATTGTTCAGGCAGCACTCAAAGAACAGAGAGGACAGTCAACTAGCCATGAGCCACAATTCGCCTGCAGTTTCTCCTCAGGACTCGGTTGGGACTCAAAACCTGATCTCTTAAAGGATCTGGCCTGGCCTGGATCTGGATCTGCTCCCCTCCTCTGGAGAGGAGTCTCCCCACCCTGTTACTGAAAGGCCTCTGGCTGCACTTGCACAATCTTTTAACCTTGGGGAAGCAATAAACCCTCTTTCCAAAGTGCTCTAGTTAGAGTACTCTTCTCTCCAGTGCACCCCAGAGATCAGTACACCACACAAGGCAATCCAAGGCCAGGTCCTTCTTCTTCAGGAGCATGCACCATGGCTCTGGGGCCCCCGTTTGATAGGGTTTTTCCATCTAATTTATTCTTAGTGTGTATATATATATATATGTATATATATATATATATATATCAGCCTCACAAAAGAAGGATACCCTTCTATTGGCAGGAACACAATAAACCGAGAGGACTTTTTGTTTTTTCAGTTGTATTGAAACACTCCCAGTCCCCACGAGCCATCTTAGCAGTCTTCAGTTTTAGCTTGTAATGTTAGCCTGTAAGATTGATGAACCAAATCTTTCTTTGTATATCTATATACCATGCGTTGTTTCCTAGAAAGACTCAGAACCAAACCCTCTTATCCATCCTTTCCTTGGGACACCAATACACACCTCTGAGTAGAACAATATTTTCTGGAACTGGCATAACTGAGTCTGAAGGCAACCAAGAAGGGTTACAGATAACTGTATTCCTCATTTATGCATTAACTGCCCTAACGTTTTTTATAGAAAACTTCAGGGCATGTTCATGTGGTGGCTAAGTCTGGTAAGCTTCTGACTTCACTCAGGTACGATCTCTTGGTTTTACTTCAAGCCCATCCGTGGGCACTGTGATGACAGCCCGTGCTTGGAGCCTGATTTAGATTTTGTGTCTCGCTCTCTCTCTGCCCCTCTCCCACTCCCACTGTCTCTCTCTCTCTCTCTCTCTCTCTCTCTCTCTCTCACTCTCTCTCTCTCTCTCTCTCTCAATATAAAGAAACATTATAGAAAAAAAAAAAAAAACCTTTCAGCCAGGCAAAGACTTTGAGGTTGGTGTTGGGCAAGAGTCTGCCTTCTTCCCTAATGTCTGGCCTCCTTAAAAAAAGCCCATATTCTTCTCCATCAAAACTCCTGTCTTAAGTATTGGCTTTGCAGGAGAATAACAGCTGCACTTGCGATTTTTGTAACAAAACTGATGTGGGATCATTGAGTACAATGGTCAGGGGAAAATTCTTGAAATATTTTATGGCACATCATCGTACATTTATTCCAGTGGAACAGGACAGGCCCGGTTGGCAGAAAGAGTTGAGCTTTGGCTGTTTAAAGCTGCTCAGGGGTGAGTCTTGCAGGGAGTATTAGATCATTAATGTTCTTACCTCTAATGTTCTACTTCTCAAATACTATTCCAACATTTCTCCCTTGGTTACCGCTCAGTTTGATAAGATGTAAAGGCAGTCATGAGACCCTGGATGTAGCAACCAGCACATATTTGATCTTATCAAATTTAGGCAGGCTTATAGGTCCACCTTTAGGCCTAAAGATGAACACTTTTCTGTTTCCATCCCATTTCACCCCTGACTAATCTTTGATTCTGAAATCCTTAAGGTTGTTGAATGGTGAAGGGCTCAAATTCTATAACCTCTTCAAGGTGACAGGGGTTGTCAGAATTTCCCAATCTGTGGACCAAAATTGATCACTCTTTGTCCGTACATGTAGCTGTTAAAGAAAGCCATGGTTGTAGAGGGCAGAGGGGACATTGGGGTGAATTTGTTTTGTGTAGTAGGCATCGTCTGTTGGCTGGGCAAAGGAGTAAGGAACTGCTTGCACATATCATGTCAACAGGAGAGAACAAAGCAAAAGAGAGAACACATTAGAATTATTATAATCAAAAATCAGAAGGACAATGAGAAGACCTTTTGGGGAGCCCATCGTTCACTCCTCCACCAGGAATTTAATCATTACTTGACAGTAGAGACAAATCAAGACATAAACCCTTTATTATAGAAAATAATCTGATGGTCCCCATCCGAGGGAAGGTGTGTGTGTGGGGGGGGGGACAGATTAATACGTGCTGGGAATTAAGGAATGCAACTGTTGTGATGAGCACACATATTTTAACTGGAATTAAAATAAAATCTTAAAGAAACCATTAAATAAAATAGAAAAAGTCGTGGGATGCTAGTAAAATACCGATATATCTTTGCAATATGAATGGATAAATGTGGAGAATACTACTTGAAGTGGTCGTGATGAAGACGACTTCCCAGATATCGGTAGAGGATACCTCCTTCCCAAAAGGGCATATGATTGTACTACGATATTTCTTAATAATTACTTCAGTCCTAAAAATTATTGAAATTAGTCTCCTAGGTCATCATATCAGAACAAGAATGCTTCACTTTTTATTTGGTTTATTTTTGAGAGAGATAGAGTGCAAGTAGGGGAGGCACAGAGAGAGAGGAAGACCGAGGTACTGAAGCAAGCTCAACTGTCAGCACAGAGCTGGTCATGGACTCAAACCTACCAGCCATGAGTCATGACATGAGCCAGAGTCAGACGCCAAACATACTGAGCCACCCAGGTGCCCCAGATCAAGAATGCTTCTTGAATGCTTGCAATCTTTATTTTGAACAAGGATCATACAGTGCATTTGGAGGCATACCTGTATCTAGATGTGATCTTCATATATTTTAATAAATACAACCTATCAGTGTTTAATGTGTTAACATTTGTATGTAATGAATGGCACACTATCCTGCCACTAATATGAACCTACCTCACCTTAATTAAAAATGTAGATAATAGATAGCATATAGGTATAGATATAGATATAATTAGATAGATATAGATGATGATATGGGATTAGATGATGTAAAACTGCATATAAATAGATGACATAGATAGATAGATAAATAGATAGATAGATTGATAGATAGATCGCTGATAGATAGATAGATTTAGATACCTGGTAGTCATTTTCTCAGGGGCCCCAGACTTTAAAGAATGAATGGTTATAATTCCCACGCTTCCTCTATTTCTTCATTTTCTCTGTCTTATAACTCCCAGGACATCAAGATGGATACATTACAGAAAATAAGGGTACTGTTGACAGTTTACCTCAAGTATTTCTTGATTGTGCTTCTTCGGTTCTGTTTTTTTTAGTCGGATTTCCTTGCAGGTCGCTTGAACTGACACAAAGCGTCATTAGGAAATTCTCTAAACAACATGCTACACAGTCACAAGTCAGTATAACTTCTCATATGACACCCCAACCACAGCCTGGTGAGCAACCGCCTCCTCTAGGTCCCTCGGCATTCCACTGGGGAGCCTTTAGAGAAGATCCCCACAGATTTACCCAAATATGTTTTAGTTTCAAGGGCTCAATCTGGACTTACGCAGGAAGTCCTAAACTCTGCACCCATGGTTCCTAATAAGGATTGGGCCCCAGATCATGATGGTAGGGTTCTTTTGATGTTTCAAGCAAGTGAATGCACACACATGACAGTGCAGGGCGTGTAGTAAATTCTCCATAGGTGGCAGAAAAATATTTCAATAAGAGGCAAGTCACGAGAGAAGAAAATTACAGGAAGAATTGCATGAATTCTGCATGTGGAGAAAGGACACCTGTTTTCAGTTAGCACAACTGTCTCTCTGAATAATGAAATGTAAACCTCACTTGTTTCATTTGTTAAGTATCTCCAGTTCTTCTCAATCTCCCACATTTCTTTTCCAGTTACAAATGCCTTTCAGACAGCTCTTTGTTTGTGTTATGATTAGAGTGTCCTGACTGACCTCTTAACTGAGAATAGAGGGATTCAAGACCAATGGACCACGGTCCTAATTCAAACATTTAGCACTGACAGGGATTGAACGTAGATGAAAAATGATGATGGACCACTCTTTAGAAAGAAATATAAGACCCATTAAAAACACGTGTAGAGAAATATTTTGAAATGTGGGGAGGCGATTGGAGAGAGCCTGTAGTCAGTCCAAAGTTCGAGGCAGCTCCTGATGGTGTTATCTGAGAATAAATGTATCAGTGTTGGGGACCTGGCCAATATGGTGAGTTCCAGAGATCAGGGAACTGCTAATTTTCTTCATAATTTATTGATTTCCTGCATATCCCTTGCTAGCAGATGCTGCTGGATGACAGAGATTACTAATGTTTCTCAGGCAGTTTTGGATGCTGTTAGCTCTTTGGACCTCACTTGACGATGTCATGTGGCAGAGACGAATTGGGAACTGAAGGATCCTCCTGGATGCTATAATAGGCAGGATCAGCAAGGCATGTGCTGTAGGTCCACAAAGTGCTGGTATACCAGGTGTCTAAGCCCAATGTAAGTTGGGTCCACTGTACATGGATGATCTTCCAGGGATGCTGACTCATAGCTGGCAGGTACTTCCTTCATTACCACTTAGCCTGTGATTAGGGTAGTCATGAGTTCTAGGCTCTCTGTTACTCCTCGCTCCATAGTGGGGACACAGGTCAGCTGTCAGGTGTGGTGAGCACTTCTGCTTCAGACAGACCACCCAATTTTTAGGCCAAAAATTCCCATAGTCTTTCATAGCTCTTAGTGTACTTACACCCATTTTTTTGGTGTGTGTGTGTATGTGTGTGTGTGTGTGTGTGTGTGTAAATAGGATTTTTATCTGCTGTGAAAACCTGTCCCATCAAGTTGGGTAGCATGTTACTCCTATTTAACATGAATACAATGGAAATATAATAATGTTTTATTTTCTAGCTCTTATTTATGTTCAGCTATCGCAAGAAGAGTCATATTTCTAGAAAATAAGATACATATTTTCTATTAAGAACACAAGGAATAAGAAGAAAGGCCATGTCTGATAAAATGACTGAGGCATCTAGGGAGGTAGCCTCTTTTTCCTCATTTTTGCTGCGACATTATCCATATGCAGGTGTTGTGCTCATCTTTTTTCTCTCTTGACCCCAATATGGTGATCCTGCCACTGGGCATCAAACTTTGTTTCATGAACTTTTTTTTTAATGATTGTTTTTGAGAGAGAGACACAGAGTGTGAGCCGGGGAGGATCAGAGAGAGAGGGAGACCCAGAATCTGAAGCAGGCTCTAGGCTCTGAGCTGTCAGCACAGAGCCCATGCAGGGCTCAAACACACGAAGTGCGAGATCATGGCCTGAGCCAAAGTCGGCTGCTTAGCCAACTGAGCCGCTCAGGCGCCCTTCAAACCCTGTTTCATGATGAAGGAGTAAGATATGATCTGAGAGTGCCTAGTGATTTTGAAAGGAAGTTATTTCCTTGCATGCAGGACCCTCGTCCTCTACACATGAGTCTCCTCATTCTCACTGACCAGAGATGTGTCACGTGGCACTCTAAGCATCTCACTTAGTGTTGGCACTCACTTCTTCTGTGAGAAGCCCAAGTGGACATCCAGGAATATCATTAAAAATGACCATTTTTACCAACATTGTATCACAGTATCTGACACAGTGAGCATCGCCCGTGTCACTCCAATAAGGTGTTACAAAAGGAACCTCAAATTTAGAAGATGCCTAACCCAGATCAAAAGGAATCATTATGTATGCAAATATATAGCTTATTTTAACGTAGGCATGTACAGGTGTTCAACACTGCACATAGGTTATTTAGGATACTATGGGGATATCATTGGGGCAAATTAATATTTCTTTATTTTTTGAGATTATTTTAGCTGGCATAAGAATCAAATTGACAGAGACAGAATACAGGAGAAAAAATCCCAGAGAAATACATGCACCCCAAAACCAAATTATGAAATTGAGACCTATAGAAAGGACCCATGCAGATAGTTTTATGCTTTGTAGAGAAAGAGACATTACATCTGTGAGTATTTCACAGCAGCAAGGAACTTCTGTTGGGACTTCAATTAGTATGAAATTCTAGATGGAATTTGGTTAGTGGTTGTTAGCAAACTAGTGAACAGTAACAAGGTTTGTTCTTGAAGACTGCTCAGCTCTAAGTTCCCTGTCTGTGGTGGGAAGACTATCTCTTTAACTCTCTGTGCAGGATAGGGGTCTATTACATGGAAGATTGATTTCCTGCTTTGGGGAGACATCTGGTGGGCAGAGTGTTCCTAATACCTCAGCTGTTTCTTAAGTAGCTTTTCCTTCAAAATGATCAACACGGCAAAGGGGCACATTTTAGAGCAGCCTGCTACTGTCCCCTGCACACAGTCAGGAATGGACCAGGGAAAACACCATAGGGTAGAGAATCCAGAAGCCTAGAACCCTCTCCCTGCACAGCACCACTCAGATGCACCTTTTTGGAAGACTTTCCAGGTGTGGCCCCCCTCTGGACTGCCCCTCCGTGGACAGACTGAAGGAATTGAAAATTTGGTGTGGCTCTTTATTTCCAGCCTCAATGGGAGGTGCTCACTTTTACTGAACCCCAAAAGCAGGTATATGGGAACAGAGAACTGCATGTTTTGGTGCCTACATTTCACACTTTCTCATTAAAGTCCCTGCTTCTTGTGCGTACTCATTCAGCACCTTGTTTTCCATTTAAAAACATCCAACTGTCGTGAAGATCAAAATAGTAAATATCCGAGGTGCCTGGGTGGCTCAGTCGGTTAAATGTCTGGCTTCAGTTCAGGTCATGATCTCACAGTTCGTGGGTTCGAGCCGCGCGTCGGGCTCTTTGCTGACAGCTAGCTCAGAGCCTGAAGCCTGTTTTGGATTCTGTGTCTCCCTCTCTCTCTGACCCTCCCCTGTTCGCGCTGTCTCTCTCTGTCTATCAAAAATAAAGAAAAAAACGAAAAAAACTCCAAACAAACAAAAATAAAGCAGTAAATATCCATTGTGAAATTACAACCCACAATTGATTTCACTCTTGGTGGCTGCTGAACCAAAAGATACCACCAACCAAAACATAGGAAAAGAACCGGTTTAACTTGCAAGAAAAGAACACCAGGTATATTTCCCAGTCTATCTCCCCACACAACAAAGTCGGGTCAGATTTACACCGAGCACAGGTGCATATTTGTCAAGGATGTGGCAAAGGACCTTTTATTTTCAAATCAGCCAAAAGTCATCTTAAATTGAGAGTCCAGGTGCTAGTTGATTGAAGTCACCGGACCAGGAAGGATAGGCATCGTCAGGTCTCTGGCACCCTCTGTCCATTTGGATGCTCATAGTAAGTGTTCAATTCCCACAAAATTCACAAGAGAAGGTGTGTCAAAACAGTCTCCACTCGGGATTTAGCAGTGGGAGACTATAGATCATGAATTTATTGCATCTTCTATGATTAGACCATCTGCATGCCTGGTAGTGGCTGTTTGTTTCTACATTTTTTTAAAGTCTTTATTTTTGAGAGACAGAGAGAGACAGCGTGAGCAGGGGAGGGTCAGAGAGAGAGAGGAAGATACAGAATCCAAAGCAGGCTCCAGGTTCTGAGCGAGTTGTCAGCACAGAGCCCCATGTGAGGCTTGAACCCACGAACCATGAGATCATGACCTGAGCCGTATCCAGACCCTCCATGGACTGAGCCACCCAGGCGCCCCTGTTTCTGCATTCTTTTGCTGCTTGCTAACTACTGAGGCACCTGGGTGGCTCAGTCCTTTAAACGTTCAACTTTGGCTCAGATCATGATCTCAAGGTTTGTGAGTTTTTGCCCATAGAGGGGTCTCTGCTGTCAATGCAGAACCCACTTTGGATGCTCTGCCCTCCTTTTCTTCCATCCCCACTCATATTCTCTCTGTCAAAAATAAATACATTAAAAAAGAATCATTAACTACTGATCTCTATTGTTCTGCAATTTTCATATATCCCAGGAAGTCCTCAAAACAGGTGCTACGATAAGTTGCAGGCATCATTCAGAAATGGCTCACGTGACTTC
>PJEM01017686.1:0-21184 GCA_004023845.1 Helogale parvula
GAGAGGGAGGGAGCAAATCATGAGAGACTCTTGAATACTGAAAACAAACTGAGGGCTGAAGGGGGTGGGGGGAAGGGGAATGGGGGTGATGGACATGAAGGAGAGCACTTGTGGGGAAGAGCACTAGGTGTTATATGGAAACTAACATAAAAATAAACTATAAAAAAATAAAAAAGATTGTCTCAAACAAATAAAAAGTGAGAAATGAGGTCAACCAAAATGGTGACACAGGAGGCCTCTAAACTCCTCTTCTCCCATGGACACACTGAATATACACCTATACAAGGAAAAATCCCCTCTGAAGGAAGTCCAGAAAACAACTAAGTGACTCCTGCACTTTGGATAAATGAGAAAATATCCACATGGAAATGGGTAGTAAATGCTAGACCCACTCTCACCATAAATACCCAGCATGGCCCCACATGATCAGAAGGGACCAGTAGCTCCCCACTTCTCCCTGAGTTTTGACTTCACATTTAAGGCCTCACTGTGCCCCAGCTTTTGCACTGCAAAAGTGATTCCATTCATAAATTCCAAAAGATGCTACAAAATAAGGAGTTCATACATAACTGGATACTGCTCAGGACTTCATGCAGAAGGAACAGGCAAAAATGCTTGTATCCCATTTTTCTCTGAAAAGGATCCATCTGCATACTTCAAAAGCTGCTGCTTTAGGGGCAGATTTCTAATGAAGCATGTACCTAGAGGCTGGTTATTATATAATGATACAAGATCAATTCATCAAAAGGTATAACATTAGTAAATAAACACCCAACATAAGAGCACCTAAATGTATAAGGCAAATATTAACAGATTTGAAGGGAGAAATGGACAGCAATACAATAATAGTAGGAAACTTCAATACCCACTTTCAACAATGAGTAGATAATTCAGACAAAAGTCAATAAAGAAACATAGGACTTAAACTACATGTTAGACCAGATTGACCTAACAGACATAGGTAGACCACTCAATCCAATAACAGCAAAATAAGCTTTCTTCTCAAGCAAACATGGAACATTCTACAGAATAGCTCATATATTAGTCTAAAAAAGTTTTAAGAAATTTAAGAAATTTAAGTCATTTCAAGTATCTTTTGCTACTACAATGGTGTGAAACTAGAAATCGATCACAAAAAGAAAAATGGGAAATTTAGGAATAAGTGGAAACTAAACAACATCTTCCTGAACAACTAATAATTCAAAAATTAAATCAAGAGAAATTTTAAAAATCTTGAGTCAAATGAAAATGGAAATACAACACACCAAAACTTATGGATGAGTGAAACAAACAAACAAAAAATACTAAAAGGAAAGTTTATAGACATGAACACCTTCATTAGAAAAAAGAGATCTTGAATAAATAGCCTAACTATATACTTCAAGAAACTATAAAAACTAAACATCTGATTCGGCTCAGGTCATGATCTCACACTTTGTGCGTCCAAGCCCCGTGTCAAGCTCTGTGCTGACACCTCAGAGCCTGGAGCCTGCTTCTGATTCTTGTGTCCCTCTCTCTCTGCCCCTCCCCAGCTCATGATCTGTCTCTCTCTGTCTCTCAAAAATAAGAAAATAAAAAGATCAGTGAAACTAAGCACTGGGCTTTGAATATACAAATAAAATAAGCAAATCTTTAGCTAAACCTATAGAAAAAAAGACAATTCTAATAAAGCTAGAAATGAAAAAGGATATATTACAAGTGATACCACAGAAATACAAAACATCACAACAGACTACGATTGAACAATTATAATGCAACAATTTGAACAACTTAGAAAATATAAATTTCTTGAAACATACAATCTACCAAGAATGAATCATGATGATATAGAAATTTTGAACAAACTTATTACTAGTAATGAGATTACACCAGTAATCAATAACCTCCCAACAAAGAAAAATCCAGGACAAGATGGTTTCACTGGTGAATTCTACCAAACATTTAATGAAAAATTAATATCAGACATTCTCAAAGTTTTCCAAAAAAATAAAAGAAAAGGAAGCACATTACACTAATTTCATTAGACTAGCATTACCCTAATACCAAAGCCAGACAAGAACACTACAAGAAAAGAAAATTGTTATTTCTGGATGGACATAGATGCAAAAATCCTCAACAAAATATTAGCAAACCAAATTCAATGTGTACTTTATAAGTATCATACTCCACGATCAAGTGGGATTTATTCAAGAAATGCGGGGATAATTTAGTATCTTCAAATCAGTCTATATGATACACTACATTAAAAAAGGAAGGATAAAATATGATAATTTCAATAGATGCAAAAAAATTAATTTAAAAAATTCAACATCCTTGCATGATAAAAAGTCTCAAGAAGCTGAGGAGAGAAGGAACATGTCTCTACATAATAAATCCCATATGTGAATTGCCCATAGCTAACATCATAGTCAATGGTGAAAAGCTAAAAGAATTTCCTTTAAGATTAGAAACAGAATAAGGCTCTCCACTTTCACCTCTTTTATTTAACATAATACTGAAGCCTTAGCAGAGTCATTAGGCAAGTAGGAAATAAAAAGCAACCAAAACAGAAATGTGTAAATAAAAATGTCTCTATTTTCAGATGACATAATACTATAATAGATAACCCTAAAGACTTCACACGAAAGAGCTGTGCGAACTAATAAACAAATTCAGTAAAATTTTCAGATACAAAATCAATATGCAATAATCAGTTGCACTTCCATACAACAACAGTGAATGATCACAAATAGAAATTAAGGAAATAATCTTATTTACAATATCACCTAAAAGAATAAAATACTTAGAAATAAATTTAACCAAGGAGATAAAAAACCTACACACTGAAAACTATAAGACATTGATAAATGAAATTAAAGAAGACACAAATAAATGAAAAGACATTCTATTCTCATGGATTAGAAATTTTAATATTTTTAAAATGTACAAACCACCTAATATGATCTACAGATTCAATACAATTTCTATCAAAATTCCAATGGCATTTTTCACAAAAATAGAAAAATTAATTCTAAAATTTGTATGGAATCACAAAAGACCCCCAATAGCCAAAACACACTTGAGATAGAACAAAGCTGGAGGCATTACAGTTCCTGATTTCAAGTTATATTACAAACCTTTAGTATTCAAAACAGGATGGTATTAGCAAAAAAAAAAAAAAGAAAGAAAGAAAGAAAATGAAAAAAATCTGCCATTCCAAAACCAGAAATACTAAAAATAAGCTCTTTTTCCAAAGAAGACATATATATGGCTAACAGGTATATGAGAAGCGCTCAACATCACTAACCATCAACTAAATGCAAATCAAAACCCCAATGAGATATAACCTTACACATGTTAGAATGGCTATCATCAAAAGACAAGGAACAACAAGTGTCATTAAGGATGTGGGGAAAAGGGAACTCCTGTGCACTACTGATAGTAATACAAATTGGTTCAGCCACGGTGGAAACAGTATGAAGCTTCCTTTGAAAATTAAAAATAGAGCTACCATATGATACAGTAATCCCACTTCTGGGTCTATACCTAGAAGAAATGGAAAAAGATCTCAAAGAAATATCTGCACATCTGTGTTGATTGCAGCATTATACACAAGAGCCATGATATGCAGTCAACCTTAATATCTGTCAACAGCTGAATGGATAAAGAAGATGCTATTATTTAGCCACAAAAAGGACTATTTAGCCATAAAAATAGAATTATTAAGCCATAAAAAGGATGGAAATCTTATTTGTGACAACATGGATAAACCTTGAGAGTACTATGGTAAATGAAATAAATCAGACAAAGGTAAATGCTGTATGATATCACTTACATGTAAATTCTTAAGAAAATGAACTCAGAAATGAAAATAGAATGGTGGTTACCAGGAGCTAGCGAGTGGGAGAATAGGGAGATGTAGGTAAAAGGATACAAACTTTGAGTTAGAATATGAATAAGGTCTGAGGATGTAATGTATAACATGGTGGCCATATTTGGTGACTCTGTATTATACAAGTAAGATTTGTTAAGAGAGTAGAACTTAAATACTCATAAAATTCTTAAATACTCATAAAACGGAGACAATAAAGAGGAGGATAAATATGTAAGGGGATGGATGTGCTATTTAACTCAAAGGAGGGAATCTTTACACAGTGTATACATATGTAAAGTCATAACATTGTACACTTTAAACTAATTGCAATTTCATTGTCAATTATACTTCCATAAAGCTTAAAAATTCTTGTTTTAAAAAAACTGACAGAATTTATCATCAGTTCTTCAGAGAAAAGCAAATGATACAGGTCACAAACTCAGATCTACATTTAAAATATAAAATATCAAAATACAAATTTACGGGGCACTTGGGTGGCCCAGTCAGTTAAGCAACTGACTTAGGCTCAGGTCATGATTTCAGGGTTCATGGGTTTGAGCCCCATATCGGGTTCTGTACTGACAGCTCAGAGCCTGGAGCCCGTCTCAGATTCTGTGCCTTCCTCTCTCTCTGCCCCTTCCTTTCTTACACTTTGTCTCTGTCTCAAAATAAATAAACATTTAAAAATTTTTTAAATAAATAAACTTAGATACAATAAGATTGTTTATAATTTCTATTATTAATTGTAAAATGAATCTTTATTCAGAGTAATAATAGCAAAAACATACTGTGTGATTACAGGACATGAATGCGTAAAATAAACTATTTATAAGGGACAGGAAGGAGGAATATAGAATAGTCTGTCATAAGTTACCTGCTCTGATTGGCATTATAGTGTTGTTTTAAAGTAAATTAATTATAAATGTGTACAAAAACTCTAGGGCAACCACTAAAACATTTTAAAAAGAAGTATAATCAATATGGTAAGAGAAGAGAGAAAATAAAATTATATAAAATGCTCATTAAATCCAGAGAAGCCAGGAAAAAAAGGGGGTGGGAAGAACAAGTGCAACAAACAGAAAACAGTTCCAACACAGTATACGTTATTCAAACTATGTCAATAAGCATTTTAATGTGATTATTAAAAAATAAAATGTTTTTATTGACAACAGCATAGATGGATCTACAGGGTATTGTGCTAAGTGAAATAAGTCAGACATAGAAAGACAAATACCATATGATTTCACATATATGTGCAATCTAAAAAAAGAAAGTAAATGAAAACAAAACAAGCTCATATGTAGAGAACAAATTGGTGGTTGCTGAAGGGGAGTGGGTAGAGAAATGGGTGAAAAGGGAAAAATTGGTGCTCTAAATACTGCAATTAAAAGTCAGAAATTTCAGAGTAGATACAACCAGGCCCAACTATAAAGTGGTCTACAAGGAGTCCGCTTTATTTTTTTTAATATAACACAATTTATTTTTTTAACATATGCAATTATTTTCCATCATTTACAATACAGCAGTTACAATGACACTCCAAACAGAAAAGCAAAGTAAAAAATCAAAACCCCAACTTCTATTTCATGTAATTAGACTTCAGAACTAAGAAACATATAAGGAAATCAAAGAAGACCTAACCAATGGAGAGGTATACCATGTTTATAGATTAGAAGACTCAATATTAAGACATCAGTTTTTTCCAAGTTGATCTACAGATTCAACAAAATTCCGATCAAACTCACAGAAAACTGTTCTGTAGCTATGGACAAACTAGTTCTAAAGTTTATATGAAAGATGGAAGACTGAGGATAGAAAACATAGTATGAAAGAAGAAGAAGAAGGGGTAAAGGTAGGAGAAGGGAAGGAGAGAGCGGGGAGGAGATTGGAGGAATGAATACTCAGCCTCAAGACTTACTGTAAAGCCATACCAATCAAGGCAGCATAGTATTATTAAAAGAATAGACACATAAATCAGTGGGAGTGAAAGATAGTCTAGACATTGACCCACACAAATAAACTGAATTTTGACAAAGAAGTAAAGGCAATTCTATGGAGAAAGGATAGCTTTTCAGCAAATGGTGCTGGAACAGCTGGACATCCATATGCAAAAGAAAAATTAATCTAGACATATATTTTACACCCTTTACAAAAATTAACTCAAATGTATCATAGATCTAAAAGTAAATTGCAAAACTATAAAACTTCTAGAAAAAAAAAAACAGGAGAAAATCAGTTGACCTGAGATTTGACAATAAGTTTTTAAATACATTAAAAACCTGATCCATGAAAAAAAAATTGATGTCAGACATTATTAAAATTATAAATATATACTCTGTGAAAGAGAATGAAAACACAAGCCACAGAGTGGAGGAAATATTTGCAAACATATCTTATACAGAAATTATATACAAGAGATACAAAGAATTCTTAAAACTTAACAATAACTTAACAATAAGAAAACAAACAACCTAATTTTTAAGTGGGAAAAGGTCTGAGAAGATACCTATTTAAAGAAAATATACAGATAACAAATAAGCATATGAAATATATTGAACATCATTGAACATCACATATTCTTAAGGAACTGTAAATTATAATAACAAGATACCACTATGTATCTATTTGAAAGGCCAAAATCCAAAACATACACAACATTCAATACTGATGAGAACATGAAGCAACAGAAATCTTTTTTTATTGCTGGTGGAAATGCATATGGTACAGCCACTTTGGAAGACTGGCAGTTTTTACAAAGCTAAACATATTCTTACTACGTAACACAATTGCAGGTACTAGGTATTCATTTAATGGATTTAAAAACTTATGTTTACACACACACACACACACGCACACACACAAACTGCATACAAATGTCTGTTGCAGCTTTATTCCTAATTACCAAGCCCTGGAAACAACCAAATGCCCTTCAATAGGTTAATGGATGAAATGTGGTACAATCACATGAGATATTATTCAGTAACTGAGCACTAATATCCACAGTAGTATTACTCACAAAAGCCAAAAACTTAAAAGCAACCCAAATGTCTATCAACAGATGAGTGGATAAACAAAATGTGGTATAGACAGGCAATAGAATATTTTTATTCAGCTTTAAAAAGGAATGAGGGGAACATAGGTGGCTCAGTTGGTTAAGTATCCAACTTGATTTCAGCTCAGATTTGATCTCATGGTTGTGAGATCAGTCCCAAGTCAGGCTATGCACTAGGCATGAAGCCTGCTTAAGATTCTTTTTTCCTTTCTCTCTGCCCATCCCCTGATCATATGCATGCTCTCTCTCTTTCTCTCTCCCTCAAAAAATTTTTTAAAAAAGAAATGAAATTCTGATACATGCTACAATATACATAATCCTTGAAAACATTATGCTAAGTGAAAAAAGGTAGACATAAAATGACAAATATTGAATGATTTCACTTATATGAGTCTCCTAGAATAGGCAAATGCATAGAGACAGAAAGTAGAATAGAGGTAACCATGGGTTGAGGAAAAGAAGAATGGGGAGTTATTGTGCAATGTGTACCGAGTTTCAGTTGGTGATGGTGGAAAAAGTTCAGGAAATAGAACAATGTGAATTTGTTTAAAAGCACTGAACTGTATACTTAAAATGATTAAAAGAGTAGATTTTATGTTATGTGTGCTTTACCACAATATATATGACATAGTAAACATGCAATAAACATTTGTTAAAAATGGGAAAAAATGAAATGAGCTATCAAGCCACAAAAAGACAGAGAAATCTAAAATGCAAATTGCTAAGTGGAAGGAGACAATCTGTATAGTCTAAATAATGCATGATTCCAATTATATGACCTTTTTGAAAAGAGAAACCTATAGTGATAGTAAAAAGGTCGGTGGTTGTCTGGGATTTGGGTATAGGAGAGAAGTTAAAATATGTTCAACATAGGAGTTACTTTGGGTCAGTGAAACTTTCTATATGATACTACAAATAGTGGATTCATGGCATTATGAGTTTGTCAAAACCCATGGAACTTTATAACACAAAGAATGACGATTAGTGTTTACAAATTTTAAAAAATCATATGGGAGGTAGGAAAATTCAAGATAGAATGCAGACTATGACAAAAATATCTAATTACATTAAAAAGCATGAAACAATTTCAGTAAAGGAGATGGGGGAAATGTACTGACATAGGTGTTTTTGGAAATGAGTGGAGTCTATGTCTACAGACAAAAGGAATTACACATAAGTACTGTGCTCTAGTTAATAAAGTTATTTCTCACAAGAGTATTATGGATTTGGGGGTATCTGGGTGGCTCAGTAGGTAAAGCGTCCAACTTCGGCTCAGGTCATAATCTTGTGGTCTATGGGTTTGAGCCCCATATCAGGCTCTCTGCTGAGAGCTCAGAGCCTGGAGCCTGCTTTGGATTCTGTGTCTTCTTCTCTTGCTGCACCTCCTTGCTCACTCATACGCGCTCTCTCTCTCCTCAAAAATAAGCAAACAAAAAATTTTTGAAAAAAGAGTATGAGTTTTGACACTGCTATACAGGTATACTGGAACAATTAAGTAAATATATTATCACTGTTGGAGTGGAAACTAAAAAATAAGAAGGAAAGGAGGCTAGAATGATCTATGTGATAATGAGTTAATTCTAGAGATATCAGCAATAACTCAAGTTTAATTTAATATAGACACAGATAGATAATATAGATTACAGATACTGATATATAGATATAGATATTATAACATTCACATGTATATTTCCTTGCTAGATCAGCTGAGAGGGCCTACAATCAATTACGCATCATTAGCAATTAGCACTCCCAGTACCCAAATCCTTGTTTTTAATACTATTCTCCAATTAAGAAAACTAAGGCTACTTGAAGAAATGCCTGATTCTAGAACAGGGCAGGAAATATAAAAGAGGACACTGAAGTATTTTGTAGAAATAAAAGAAAGTAAAGAAGTGCTCAAAAACAAATATAAAGACAAACAAACCCATAGAAAGATAGATTATAACAAAGGGACACAGGAGCCAACTAACCACGAGAGATCCCAGTGGCCAAAGTTGAAATAATTGAGCAATAAAATAAATAAAGTAGTATTGTGATATAACCCAAAGTATACATGAATGTACATGAGTACATATTGACATAATAAAATGAAAATATTTTATAAATAAATAGATGAGGGAGTATAAATATCTCCAATGCAAAAGAACTTCAAATAATTTATCCCATAGGATAGATACTCCACCCTCAAGGAAAGCACAAATCCCCATTCCTTATATATAAATTGCACATAGTGAGTTCCTTCCAAAGAAAACAGTATGGAAAGGAGGAAAAAGATTAAGTTTACAGGGGAGAGATTGACAAACCCTACCTTAGCCAGGTGATCAAATTCAATATCAACATGACATATCAGGTTGATGGTAAATGCTCTTGATAAGACACGATAAAATGGTACTTTATCTCTACAGTCTTTCTCCCTAAAACCCATGATAACAAGTCTATTCACGAAACAAACATCAGACAAATTATAGCAGAGGGGCATCCTACAAAATACTTAACCAGTATTCCTCAGAACTATCAAGGTAATGAAAAACAAGGAAACTCGGAAAAACTGTTACAGCCAAGAGGAGCAAGGAGACATGACAACTATATGTAATGTTATATCCTGGATGGGATTCTGAAACAGAAAAGAGACACTAAATGAAAACTAATGAGATCTGAATAAACTATAGTCATTAGTTAATCATATCAGTGTTGGTTCATTAGTTGTAACAAAGATATAATAGTAATGCAAGATGTGGATAATAGAGGAAGTGGGGGTAGGGGTATAAGGTAACTCACTGTACTACTCTCTTTTCAATTATTCTGTAAATATAAAACTTCTAAAAGTATTATTTTTTAAAAAGCAAATACTAACTTATTGAGAACAATAGAAAAGATAAATTATGATTATGATAGAAGAAGAAGAAGAAGAAGAAGAAGAAGAAGAAGAAGGAGAAGAAGAAGAAGAAGAAGAAGAAGAAGAAAAAGAAGAAGAAGGAGAAAAGAAGAAATTCCTGAGTTAGGAGTTACCAAGAAAAAAGTGTTCCAGTTTGAAGAAACTGTATGGTTTTACAAAAACAAACTTAAGTCTTTACTGAAACTTTGCAAAATAATTCAACTTTAGCTTAAGAAAACATCTTCTATTGGATACTTAGATAAACTAAGATATTCTCAGATATGTCCTCCAAACTCTTATTTATTCATCATTTCACTTGGAGAGATAATTTAACCCCTATAAATTTAACACTGTACCATGTCTTGGGCTATAACAATAAATCAAATTCAGCACACAAACTCAAGGAGCTCAGTCTCATGGGGGAAACAGAAAACTGCAATAAAATGAGCAGATCTGTAACAGCAGAATGATTGTGCTATGGCCACAGAGAAGAGGAAAAGACAAAAGAGTCCTCGTGTAGGAGGTGACATGTCACCTGAGCCTGCAAACCTGAGTGATAATACATAGACCTCACTAAGACTGGAATGCTCTCTACCTTCCAGTTGTTTGGGCACAGACAACAATGTGTGTGAAGACCCTACTGCCCGTGGAAGCAAGCTTTCTGGGAAACCTATATTGTGGTGGCTTGAGGACGGGCCCATCTCATGAAGTGGCTTGCACTAATCTGATCAGCCTGGTTTCCTTCTCTTACCAAGGCAACCAACTGCAGAGACTTTTGCAGTGCAGATAAATGCCTTCCCTAAAGCTCTAGCTATTTCTGTCTCTTAGGACTTTTTTTTTTTTTTTTTTTTGCTTCCTAGAGTTACACACATGCAAAAAATGCAACTCCCTTCCCAGTATTGTAAAATGGCTGCCTTGCATTCTATCTTTTCTGTGGGAGGAGAGAAACTCTGAGTTCCATTATTATTGTCAAATAAATGACAACTTCAGATCTAGGTGCCATCTGGAAATATTGTCTCTTAATACTCAGAAGTTATTTCCTGTGCTTAATTCCTGGTTTGCTTTTCCAATAAAATATTTCCTTGCAACATCTGTGGTTTTACTTATTAACCATTTTCTGCTCCCTTAAGTGGAGTTTCATTAAACAAATTTCCAAAAGGAAGAAAGTTTGTTCATTAATTTATTCAAAAACATCTGTTCAAAAATATTAATTAAGCACCTATTACTTTGTCCTAGGAAGAAATTTAGATGGGTATGGTCAAAAGTATGGAGGTTCCTCAAAAAATTAAAAATAGAACACCCCTACAAACCAGCAATTGCACTATTAGGTATTGACCCAAAGGATACAAAAAATGCTGATTTGGAGGAGTACATGCACCCAATGTTTATAGCAGCGGATTCAACAATAGCCAAATGAAGGAAAGAGCCCAAGTGTCCATCAGCTGATGAAGGGATGAAAAAGATGTGGTATACATATATACAATGGAATATTACTCATTTTGCAAATGAAAAAATGAAGTCTTGCCATTTGCAACAATGTGGATGGAGCTTACTAAGCAAAATAAGTCGATCAGAGAAAGACAATATGATTTCACTCATATGTGGAATTTAAGAAACAAAAAAGATGAACATAGAAAGAAGAAAAAAGAGAGGCAAACCAGGAAACAGACTCTTAACAAACTGAGGGCTGCTGGAGGGGGGGGGGGGCAGAGAGTGGGCTAAATGGGTAATGAGTATTCAGGAAGGCACTTGTGATGAGCTCTGGGTGTTTTATGTAAGTGATTAATCACAAAATACTACTACTGAAACTAATATTACATTATAGTTAACCAATTGCAATTTAAATAAAAACTTATAAAAAAATTAAAAATTTAAATTTAAATAAAACAAACAATAATGTTCTATGCTAAAGAAAACAAACTGCAAAATCTTCATGACCTAGCTTTGTTCTCATTCATTTAACTTACTCAAATGCTGGTGCTGGACTGGCAGATATACGAGATCCAGGCTACTTTGATCTTGTGGCTCTGCCTTCCTTTACGGCCTCAAAGCTCTTCCTTTCCACATGGCAGATGGAAAAAAGATGACAGACAAGGCACATCAGCTTCATCACCATGTCTATTTACAACTGATATGTCACTCTCCTCATATTCTACTAGTGAACGAGTTGCATGGCCACAGGTAAATTGGTGGAGATACATGGGCAGGATAGAAAATGTCATTTCTGGCAGGGCAGCCCATTCCAGACACTAGTCAACACCACTGGAAACAGGCGATGCATCCTTGGTGGATGGTTAGCCATCTCTGTGGAACAATGTGACTTATTCTCATATACACGGAAATCCCCAACCAGAGAAGACAGAAAGAATAAATATGTAACCAAATTCTTTTAATCTCTGCTAGTTCACATGTTCTGTGGATTAATTAAACTAGCAAAAGAGAACCCAGAGAGCAAATGTAAAAGCTGTTGCTGGAGTCCATAAAAATGGGCACCAACTGGAACAAATAGCCAACAATTTGTTTTTCTGCCACAGACTACAAAAAAAAGGTATGTGGACCATGTTATATAGCAGAGTAGCCCATTTCTAATGGTAAATTCAAAGGCTGCAGGAATTAAACACCCCATCACCTAAAGCCCCATTACCATAAAGTATTAGGCCATAACTACATAAATGGTTTGGTCCCCAACTTTTTTTTTGAAAATGATATGCTATTTATGTGCCTCAGATGCTTGAGATTTCCAGGAAGCTGAGAGATAACAAAATGTTTGCTGGAGTGAATGAATAGTGGAAGGCACAGGGTGGGGGTGGGGGTCATCTCTGTCAGCTGTGTCATCTTCTCCTGGGAGTTACACCAAAGAGTCAGGAGAGGAATGCCAGTGCAGTGATTGCCTTTTAGATGAACCTTATGCTGCTCACTTCAGTTCTAACTGGATTCTGATCTGCTAGTTAACAATACGAGGAGAGACAGAGCCATAATAGCAGTGCCGAGAAAGACAAATTTATGATCTGGTACAAGAAACATTGGCTATTATTATATAATCTCACTGTGAACAGATAAATGAAATTTGGCTTATTAGGAGGCTCCTGTAGACCCCAGATTCACATATCCATTAAAGAGGAATTCTGTTGTTCAACTTTCCCACGTTTCTGCACCTTCCAGTTGCTTTGTCAGGGACTTAACTTCATTCCCTAGGAAGGCAGAGGAAGTCAGCATTTCCTATCTCTTTCATGGTCTTCACTTGTTCTTTGCCAAAGGCACAGGGAAAACTCACTTGACTAAGAAAGCTTCTTGTTGTTTTTACTAGAGTCAACATGTTGAAGAGGCAATGTGGGACCCTATTCCACCTGCTCTGTGTTGCAGTGGCTTTCCTCTCTTTTCCGCTCCCAAGAAGAAAGCCCACCTGGGTGTGGCCTGTCTTCCAAATAAAACGCTGAAGACTTCTGTTCCTTGTGGAATCAGAATCTGCTGGAAACCCCATATGTGAAGACGCTATAATCCTCCACTTTTAGGTGAATAAACTCAGGATCTGTTTTTGTTCCAATATTCCCACCAGTGACTTACAAAGTCTTAGGATGAGCACGTGTTAATAGGATGTTCCAACTTTGACACCACTTTCTCCAATTCTGCTTTCCCAAAAAGCCTTGTATTTGGGAGACCCTGGGGCTACCATTTATGAAGCTACTGTGTTAATCCCAATAAATCTTTAGGTGTGTTACACTAGTTAGAGCTTGATAGAAGAACTTGATGAGAGGTTGGAATCCCTACCCAACAACACAACAGTACCAGCTCAAGACACTTTTCTTCTATCCTTTTATCTTACCAAATAATTAAAACCATTTCATTTGTCATTCATATAGTTTAAAGGAAAATTATAGAAGAAGCAAGAAAACAATAGATTATGAGACCTATTACCTGTGGTTTCTAGGTGTCAGTTCTAATGTTTGGTGAACACCGTTAGGATGTTACATTTGTCTTAAATAGCAGCGGTTCATCCTTCTGCTTCCCTTTGAGGCAAAGCCTCATCACTGCACCACTTAATATCATAAAACCATATATGAAAAGCCCACTGCTAATTTCATCTTCAATGGGGGAAAACTGAAAGCTTTCCCCTCTGATATCAGGAACACAACAGGGATGTCTGCTTTCACCACTGTTGCTTAACATAGTGTTTAAAGTCCTAGCATGAGCAATCAGACAACAAAAAGAAGTAAAGGGCTTCCAAATCGACAAAGAAGTCAAACTCACTTTTCTCAGATGATACTCCACAAGGAAAACCCAAAAGACTCCACCAAAAAGCTGCTAGAACTAATACGTCAATTTAATAAAGTTGTAGGATACAAAATCAACGTACAGAAATTAGTTGCATTTCTATTCACCAGTAATGAAGCAACAGAAGAGAAATCAAGAAATCAATCCAGGTAGGAAGGGCCAACATGTGGAGAAGTAGGAGGATCTCAACTTCCCACATCTCTCAATCAAAAAAGGGTTGAAGCCAAAGGACTTTGAACTCCAAGAGTCTGGGAGAAAAAGAGACTGAGTTGCTACCAGGAAAGCACTGGGACAACCTGATGGACCATAGATGGGTGATTGTGAACTGGGAGAGATAAAACAGGCCACATAGACATAGAGAGGAGGGATCCCCTTCTGTGGAGAGACAAATGGAAGAGAAAGAAAGGCTGGGGAAGCGTAAGACTGTATCAGGATAAGAGAAAAACCTTAGACTGGGATGAAGAGGGATCACATCTCTAACTATGAAGCTTTCCCCAGACAGGGGCTGGCTGCCCTGTTTGTGCACCTAAGGATGGGGGGAGCCAGGCCTGGACTCAGTGGCTAGGTCAGGAGTGCAGTTCACAGTAGGAGAAAACGACTGCCTCCCTGGAGTGCTGCAGGATAGGAAAAAGCCTGCCTGTGTCACCACCGCCTGGCTGGGTAGCTAGGTCAGGGGTGCAGTCTGCAGTAGGAGAAAGTGGGCCCCTCTCTGAAGTGCTGCAGGACAGAACATAACCAGCTGGGACCACATATTGGGCAGCAAGGAGAGGCGTTTCCCCAGTACTGGGACACACGGAGCGGGAGTTTGATTCCCAGCCAAACACGGAGGCATGGGAGTTGATGGAGCCAGATGGACCACCTTGTCTGTGCCCAAGGCACAGTGAGAACAGTTCAAGTGGAGTGATTTGGGGCCAAGGGTCCATGGAGAAGAGACTGGGAGGTCGCCATTTTTCTCCCTCCCCTCGCTCCCTCACCAAGGTCAGACCTCAAGGATTGGTCCTCATGGCCCAAAGTGGAGGTGGGACCCACCTACAGCAAACCACACACCTCCGTGCCAGGTAACTGCATATCTACTGGAAGGGGATAGACGCTGAGGAGGAACCAGATGGCTCCCTTCTCCAGACCAGCACTGCTTCATTGCCTGGATTAATTCTCAACAATTCTTGTTATTTAGATAAATTCTTCCTTCCTTTTCTAATTCTTATCACTTCCCTCCTCTAGTCTGGTTACTCTGGTTGTTGGTTTCTTTAAGCAGACATATTTAATCCATTCTCTTGATAGATATTCTACACCTCTTTCTTTACTTTCCTTTTTCTCTCTCTCTGGAAAAAAACAGGCCGTATAGTTTCTCTGTCTGGGTAACTTTATCTTCGCTACTTCTTCCCTGCCTCCTTCTCTATTTTCCCCCCCTCTCACTCTGGATTAAGTCATTTAGTCTCTGCCTGGTCAATGTTTATTTTTTTCTTTTTCACCACCCCTGTCATTTCTCTCTTTGTATGTGCTCTTCCATCAGCATCACCTCCACCCTGTTCTTTACTTGTAGCTGGTGTTTCTGGTTTTTTGCTTTGGGATTGTTGTTTGTTGTTTGTTTGTTTTATTTGTTTCTGTATTTGTGTGTTTTTGTTTTCTGTTTGTTTTCCTCTCCAGGGCTACTTCAAGGAGCAAATCAAAGCACACCTGGTGGAGGGCCCAAAATATCACTACTGTTGGGGCCCAGTAGGCCAAAAAACCTCCCGCATAGCAACCATTGATGGCCAGGCCTCCGGGGCACAGGAGAATCTATATAAGAGACCGTTGATGGCTATGCCTCCGGGGCGCAGGAGAACTATTTGGGAAGTTGTGGTACAAGTCGAAAGACTATGAAACAACATTTGGCCTCCTGGGCTACACATGTGGCTTCTGTTTAACCTGTCTATGATTTTCTCATTGCTTTGCAAAAGCAAAAAGGCATATACCTTTAAGTTTTGAATCAACTTGGGCCAGTTAGTGACACCAGCTTTCCCTTACATTATTTCTGTTCCCAGCTCATTGCCTGCTGATGGGGCAACACAATCCTCTGTCTAAAACTAACTTTTTGGATAATAAGCGTCTTGCCCAGACATAACTGCTAAAGGGCCTTGAAGAAAAGAAAATTCTTTGAGAGACAGACTCTCTCATTCCTGTTTTTTTACTTCTGTTCTCACGGCTGTTCTCTCTTCTGTGATAAAAAAAGATCCTTCCCAGAACATGTTTTTACTCTTTCAAGACCATAAACTGTGTAATCATTAAAGAAAAACTGTAATCACCTATGGTATATAAGACACTGACTTTTTTTTTTTTTTTGTTAGAACAACTCAGCAAAATAAAATTCCGGTTTATTGTTGGACAACATTGTTTCACACATACATCAAACAGGCCAAAAAAAAAATAAACAGCAGCTTCATAGACAAAAAAGGAAAAAAAAGAAACCTTTTATCTTTGGCCTTTTTAACCATCTCATACAAACCAACTACTTATAGTACAGCTAAGTACATACACAAAAAAAGTTACTGGAATGCTCGGAATAAGATTGTTTTTCTGTTGTTGTTTTTGCTTTTTTTACAAGGATTTTTTTTCTCCTTTGAGATTATAATGAACATGGTCACACCACAAGTAAAGTCAGAAGTAGGACAGAGCGCTCCGAAGGCTGGTGTGGTCATCCGAGATCATTAAAAATGACTGACGCCTAACAATATGTACAAAAATATAAAATGTAAAAAAAAATACAAACAAATTTTCCTTTTTAAAGTACTTTTAAGAAAGTACTTTTAAGGAAGTTTTGGTTCTTTTTTCTTCCCCTGTTGCAAATTCACGTTGTGGTTTTGGTTGGGTGGCGGAGAGCGTGTGTCATCTGCGGGTGGCGCTGCCCGTGGGGGTGGGGGGGGGCGGACAGGACTCTCTACTCGAAGGTGACCACGTTTAGATTCTGAGACGGGAAGTGGAGGGTCAATAGGTCACGGTGGCCTTTTTTTGTTTTTTTAAGTTTAACTTTTCCTTTTTTTGCTGTCTAGTCATCCTCCTCGGTCTTTTGCTTCTTGGTGTCGACGTCGTCGTCCTCATCATCTTCAGCTGCCCGTTTGCCCGTAGCTGCCTCAGCCTCCTCATCTTCATCTCCATCCTCTTCCTCACCGTCGCCTTCCTCTTCCTCCTCTTCCTCCTCTCCCCCTTCTTCCTCTTTTTCATCTACCTCATTGTCAGCCTCCTGCTCCCCATTTTCCTCATTAGCGTTCCCGTTAGCAGGGGCGTCTCTTCCATTCTCCGCCTCCTCCACAACTTCCTTCTTCTCCTTTAAGTCCTTGGTGGTGATCTCGGAGCTGGTGTCCACAGCCGCGTCTGACATGATGGGGCACGCAGGTGATCCGATGCAGCGGATTAGAAAGAAAGCGAGAGTTCGAGGACTCTGGCGACTAAGGTGCCGGAGTGGGGGGTGGCGGAGGAGGTGTGCGGCGGAGGTGGTTGTGGCGAACGGGGAGCCAGACGCAAGAACCTGACTTTCTTAGTAAAATGTGGCTTTACCACTATTCACGTTGTCTGTCTTCTTTCCTTATAGATATTGCACCGACACCAACCTCCTATTCAGGGACCTTTCAACTGGGATGCGTGGGCTGGTCCCCTGCACACTATAAGTAGGGAAATAAAATAACCAAAGTCACAACAAAGAGCAAGTAACACTCCAAAAAACAACTCCTGAAGGACCAGGCCCTGGACAGTGTATGACTCCCCCTCCCCCCCCTTGAAGATAACAGCCGGCACAGGTGCAGAGCACATAACAAGCTTTTAAAACTCATAAGAGAGAGAAAAATAGTCAAAATGATGAAATAGAAGAATTTTCCTCAAAAGAAATTCCATAATAAGTGACAACTAAATAATTGATCAAATAGATGTAAGTAATATAACTGAACAAGAATGGGGAATAATAATCATAAGACTAATCACGAGGCTTGAAAAAAAAAGCATAGAAGACAGCAGAGAATCTATTGCTGCAGAGATCAAGGAACTAAAAAATTTTCGGGATGAACTAAAAAAAAAGCTACAAAGAGGTGCAAAGTAAAATGGAGGCTATCACAGCTTGGATGGAAGAGACAGAAGGGAGAATAAAGGAATTAGAAAACAAAATTATGGAAAAAAGGAAGCTGAGAAAAAGAAAGATGGAAAAAGTGATTCAATCAAATGGAACAGGAATAAGAAGAAGAAAAAGAAGAAGAGAGAAAGAGGCTGAACAAATCATAGCTGAAAACAGCCACTGAAATCCAAGAGGCACAGAGAACTCCCTTCACACGTAACTTGAATCTATCTTCTGTACAACATATCATAGTGAAACTGGCAAACAAGGATAAAGAGAGAATTATGAAAGCAGCTAAGGATAAATGGGCCTTAACATACAAACATAGACACATAAGGGTAGTAACAGATCTATCTACTGAAACTTGATAGGTCAGAAAAAAATAGCAAGAAATCTTCAATGTGATAAACAGGAAAAATATCCAGCCAAGAATACTCTATCCAGCAAGCCAGTCATTCGAAAGAGAAGGAGAGAGAAAGGTTTTGCCAAACAAACAAGAACTGAAGGAATTCACCACTAATAAACTAGCCTTACAAGAAATCCTAAGGGAGACTCTGTGAATGAGATGTTGCAAGGACCACAAAGTACCAGAGACATCACTACAAGCATGAAACCTGCAGATAACACAAGAACTCTAAACCCATATCTTTCAATAATAACACTGAATCTAAATGGATTAAATGCTCTAATCAAAAGACATAGGGTATCGGAATGGATTTTAAAAAAAACTATCTATATTCTGTCTACAAAAGACCCATTTTAGACCTGAGGACACCTTCAGATTGAAAGTGTGGGGATGGAAAACTATTTATCATGCTACTGGAAGTCAAAAGAAACCTGGAATAGCCATACTTACATCAGACAAACTAGACCTTAAGTTAAAGGCTGTAACAAGAGATAATGAAGGGCAGTATATGATCATTACAAGGTCTATCTCTCAGGAAGAGCTAACAATTATGAATATCTATGCACTGAAATCGGAAACACCCAAATATATAAACCAATCACAAACATAAGCAATCCTTAACTTGAAATTAACCATAGAAAAACGTCCCAAAAATCTCCAAAAGCATGGAGGTCAAAGAACATCCTAGTAAGGAACAAATGGATCAACCAGGCAATTAGAGAAGAATTTAAAAAATATATGAAACAAATTAAAATGAAAACACAACAATCCAAACCCTTGTGGGATGCAGTAAAGGCAGTCCTAAGAGGAAAATACATTGCAATCCATGCTTATCTCAAGAAACAAGAATCCCCAATACAAAATTTAACAGCACACCTAAAGGAACTAGAATCAGAGCAACAAAGACACCCCAAACCCAGCAGAAGAAGAGAAATAATAAAGACCAGAGAAAAAATTAACAATATAGAATCCAAAAAAACCAGTTGAACAGATCAATGAAACTGGGTTCGTTTTTTAAAAAAAAATAAACAAAATTGATAAAATCCTAGCCAAGCTTCTCAAAAAGAAAAGAGAGATAACCCAAATAGATAAAATCATGAATGAAAATGGATTTATTACAAGCAATCTCTCAGAATACAAGCAATTATCAGGGAATACTATGAAAAATTATATGCCAAGAAATAGGACAACCTAGAAGAAATGGACAAATCCCTCAACACCCACACACTACCAAAACTCAAATGGGGAGAAATAGAAAATTTGAATAGACCCATGACTAATAAAGAAATGGAATCAGTTATCAAAAATCCCCCAACAGATTAAGAGCCCTGGACCAAATGGCTTCTTTTAGGAATCTACCAGACATTGAAAGCAGAGTTAATGCCTATCCTTCTCAAGCTGTTTCAAGAAAAATAGAAACAGAAAAAAAGCTTCCATACTCATTCTATGAAGCCAGCATTACTTTGATTCCCAAACCAGACAGAAACCCAACACAAAAGGAGAACTAAAGGCCAATACCCCTGATTAATATGGATGCAAAAATTATCAAAAGATAGTAGCAAATAGAATTCAACAGCATATAAAAAAAATTATTCACCACAAGCAACAGCTGCGCTGGGGGCCTGCGCTTCGCAGAGAGAAGTGACACAGCTGCGCAGCGAGAAGTGGCACGGCCGCACTTGGAGAGGGAAACCCACTCCATAGATAACTGCTGGCTAGCTGGAATCCCGAACCAGGGCAGCTAGGGCAAGGGTATGAACAGCTTCCAGCCCTAAGCCATCTCGGCGGGGAACCAGCAACGGCAGCAGCTGTGCCAGGGGTGCACAGCGACAGCTGCGCCTGGGGCCTGCACTTTGCAGCTTTGCACTGCGAAATTGGTTTTGGGAACCAGACCACGCACCGCATTTCCAAGGTGCATCTCGCTCCCTGCACTGGCTGCACAAATCCCGAATCCCGGGTGCCCATAGGAAAAGCAATCGCGATCCTGGCTGGGGGTGGGGACTACGCAATTGAGTCTGTGAAGGTGCGCACTTCTACTCCTGCTTCTCATTTCGCCTCAGGCAGGGGCAGCTGAAATCCCTGCCTGAGCCAAGACAAAAGCCACCAAAACAAATACATTTCATCAGGGATAGCACAAACGTGCACGGACTGGAATTTTGAACCGAGGCTGGCCTGGAAAATACAATTCGGCTCAACTGCGACCCAAGGAGATCAGACTCATTAGAGTGGCCGACCGTGCTTAGTTTAGCGGAGCTCAGCGTGCCACCATTGTAATCTCCATAGACACCAAGGCGGAGCCTCTGAGAGCAGCTTCCAAGACCTACCACGTCAAACCACGCCTATCCTCAAGGGGGAGCTGCTGCTTCTTTTTTTTTTTATATAAAAAAATTTTTTTAATTTTATTTCCTCACCTTTTTCGTACTTATTTCTTTGTCATTATTGCCTTTTTATCCTTTTTCTTTACTTAATTCTTTTAAATTTTTACTCCTTATTTTCCTTTCTCCTTTCTCCCTTACTTTTTCACCTTCTTGCAACCCAGATATATACTCCAATATCTCATCCTTACCTCTCCCCTCAACCGGTCATACACTTTTAAACTGTCTACTGTCCTGTGTTATCTCCGACCCCCTTTTCTATTTTTT
>PJEM01017687.1:0-14389 GCA_004023845.1 Helogale parvula
ACCAGGCCCCCACACCCCCCGGCCCTCCTACCCCGGCCCCTGCACCCCTGGTCCCTGCACACCTGGCCCCGCACTCCTGGCCCTTGCACACCTGGCCCTCACACCCGCACACTGAAACCTTGCAGGACACGCTGAGACGAAGCTGGCATTTCTGTCTTTTTGTAACATGTCTTTCATTTGTACACTTTATTAGTCCTTTTTTGCCCCTATTTTCTCTCATTAGTGCTCGTTTTTATACTGACTTTATAATTCATTTTTAACGCTATGGTAAAACATACATTTTGAAACTATGAAATACAGATTGTGGGGAAAGAGGATGTCAGTTTAATTTCCATTAAACATTTAGGAACATCCTTAATTCTTTAAAACTTCTTGAAGGCAGATCACCAGGTATTTTTGCTATGATTACTTCCTACTCCGATCAACCCCAGTCCTTGCTCCTGAGAGGCTCAGCGCACCTCTAAGGACACTGTCAGAAAAATACTCCATGGTAAAATAAGCTGATTTCACAAACGTCACTTCAGGAACGGTTGCTATGACAAATAATTTTTTTTGCCGTCTATCAGCAGCTGTGAGGCGCACCAAGTTGTTAAAATAGTGAATGAAATATGAAGCGGCACGGAGCGAATTATTAAGATCATTTACGGGAAAGTTCTGAGGGAACCAGAGGCGGCTCAGGGGGTCAGCAGCCAGACCGCCGATGAGCTGAGGGGCTGCAGGTCGGCGGGAGGCGTGCACCTTCCTTCCTGCCCCCGAGCTGCAGTGCGCCCCTGGCCGAAAGCCCCTGAGGAGCCCCCCGTCGGTTCAGCTGCGTGGGGACAGCGCTGTAAGGAGGCGGCCACGTCCCGCAAGTGGCGGGTCAGAGGGGCTGGAGCTCCAGCACGCTGCCCCCACGCCAGCAGGAGGGCCGCGGTGGCGCCGCGATCCTCAAAATCCTACGACCAGCACCTGCAACAGCGCCACGCCCAGTGTGGCTCCCGGACCGAGTGTGCAAGCAGAGGTGTTTTCCACAAGCACTTTGGTGATCCACCCCCTGACCGGGAGGGAGCTGGGGGGCCTTCTGGGAGACCGCTGGGCGCCCTATTTTTCAATTAGAAATTTAAAGTCACTTGACTTGTGGGCTAATAATTCCATTCCTGGGGGTCTGTTCTAAAGGAAGTGCACATGGGGTGCCTGGGGGGCTCGGTCAGTTAAGCATCTGACTTTTGATTTTGGCTCAGGGCACAATCTCACATGAGATCAAGTCCCACATCAGGTTCTGCGCTGACAGCTCAGAGCCTGCGTGGGATTCTCTCTCTCCCTCTCTTTGTCTTCCCCTCCCCTGCACTCGCTCACTCTCTCTTTCTTTCAAAACAAATAAACTTAAAGAATAAAAAGGAAATGCACGTTAGTACAGAGACACGTGCCCATTGCTCACAACGATCAAAGCTAAAAGCAGGATTTACCGGGTAGTGAGTCCAGAACCTGTAGAACAGAGAGAGCTCACACTCACTCCAGCAGAACGGGGGGTCCGTGTGCACTGAAGGGAAGCCGTTCCAACAGAAATGATTGTGGTGAACTCTCGGTTTTCCCATAAACACTGCAGAAGACACTCTCCTTCCCCCCTGCGTGTTGCAGGCACCTTGCTGCCGGTCGGGGACTGTCCGTGCGGGTTCACGGCCCCCTCCTCCTCCCTCCGTTCCCATGCCCGTCCTCACGCCGGAGCCACGCTGTTTCTATTACCACTGCTTTGGGGTGTGTTTTGAAACCAGGAGGTTGATGCCTCCAGCTCTGCTTTCTCAAGATTGTTTGGGCCACTCAGGGTCTTTCTGTGGCTCCGTGTAAATTTTACAAATGGCCCCTATTTCTCTAAACAGCCTCATTGGGATTTTGAAGCATCAGCACTGATTCTGTAGACTGCTCAGATTTCAAAAATAAAAGTCTTCCAGCCTGGAGTCATGGATGTCTTTCCATTCATTTGTGTCTTTAATCACGTTCATCAAATTTTGTTTCCAGTGTGGTCTTTTCAACAAAGAGTTGGGAAAACTGCGCAAGCCCACGAGATCGGACCCTCACTGCACACCATACACAACAGTCCACCGGAAATGGGTGGGTGAAAGATTCACGTGTGAGCCCCGAAACCGTAACACTAAGTGAACAGAGGAAAGCCTTCCTGGCATTGGCTTCGCAATGAGTGTTTGGGGCCTGACACCAAAAGCACAAGCAATCAAAGCATAATGAATTGATTGAGTTAATTGCAATTAATTGACTGAATTAACGGAAAAGGAAATCTACAGGTGGGAGAAAATATTTGTAAACCGTACATGCCGTAAGGGATTGATCACTGGCTTAATGAAAAGTCAGGCGTCTGACACCATGCAGCCTCACGGGCCATCAGGGAGGACAAAGTCCGAGCTAGCGTCTCATATCTGTTCGGGGGGCTGTTCCCAGAAAAGCAAAGAGAGTAGGTGCTGGTGAGGATGTGGAAACACTGAAACCCCTGTGCAGTGTTGGTGGGAATGTGCAGTGATACAGCAGCCAACGGGGGACAAATTATAGACGTCTCAAAAAATGACACATAGAAATTGCCACAGTATCCAGCAGTCCAACCTGAGGGCACATCTATGCACCCTGAAGAACTGACATCAGGGTCCCAGAGGGACGTCTGCACCAGACTCTCACTGAACTGACATCAGGGTCCCAGAGGGACGTCTGCACCAGACGCTCACTGCAGCCCAGTTCACAAGAGCCAAGACATAGAGACAAGAGATGCCACCACAGGCGAATGGATTAGCAGCACGTGGTGCATACAGGCAGGGCAATGTTACACGCGACAGCACGGATGAAACTGGGGGACTTTGTGCTACATGGGAAAGGCTGGTCACAGAAGACAGATGCCACATGATTCCACCTCCGTGAGGCGCCCAGGAGTCCGTCACAGCAGCGGGGGTCGGGAGCTGTCCGGGGTCCTGGAGCAAGGGCCCCTGGGATATGAGGCACTGACTCCCAAGCTCTGCGGTGCAACCACAAGATGCCTGTAAGTAACACCACCGCCTTGCCGCCAGCCGCAGGGCGCCTGGGAGCCTCAGGCGGAGTGTTCTAACCACAGGTAGAAATGAACTGCCCATAGAACAACAGTTCTAATCCTTGTTCTTGGAGGGCTTCTGAAGGGGCCTGGGTCTGGAGCACAGAAAGACGCTGGAAGTTAGGGGCGGGGTGGGGGTGGGGTCACCAAAGGCAGACAGTGGGGCCAAAGCGGTGACGTCTTGCTCTGTGAACCTTTGTTCTGTATGAATCCTGTGACATGAAAATGCATGGGCACCTGGGTGGCTCAGTCGGTTAAGTGATCCCTTCGGCTCAGGTCATGACCTCACGGTTTGGGAGTTAGAGCCCATGTGAGACTCTGTGCTGACAGCTCAGAGCCTGGAGCCTGCTTCCGATCCTGTGTCTCCCTCTCTCTCTGACCCTCCTCCACTTGCACTTTCTCTCTGTCTCTCAAAAAAATGAATAAACATTTAAAAAAAAGAAAATGCATTTGCCTATTACTTTAAAATAACATAATCTCAAGGAAACAGTTTCTGAATTAAATAAATATACAGACGGCATTGTACAATTATAGTGCAAACAGTGACTTTCAGTGTGAACAATGAGAGGCACTCCATCACACGGAGGTTCACCTGGACGCCCGTGCCCAGTGCCAGGCTGAGTGTGGCCCTCTCCGTCTCCTGGGATATCGTGCATTGTATCTTGCTTATGTGCAAACCTCAACTTCTGAACCTTGTTAACCCTGCTGTGGTCAGTGGTCCTCAGTGTCTAAATGTTCAAGGTCACACACCTCAGTCTATGGTCTACAGTCCAATGGGTTCAACCACAAAGACCATTAAAACAAGGTCCTCAGAAAACTAGTCATTACGGCTATTTATTCAAGCGATGTAATGAAAACAGCCATCTGGTAACCGGTCATGGAGGCCGGTCTCACAGCGAGGACGGAGCCCTCGCCGCCGTGGCACCAGGAGGTCACCGCTACTAGAGAAGAGCCTGTGAAGGTGCTGTCCCACACTGTGTCACAGCGTCCGGCCTGTGTGTCAGTACACAGGACACGTACTCCGTCACGGCCACCCCGCGGGGGGAAGGACTGCAGGTCTTTTCATCAGCAGTCTCTCCACCTTCAATCACAGCTGTTGATGGCCCAGGGGTGGAGACACCGAATACAGGCGGCTGAGTCTGTGACAAGAGCCTGCCAGGAGCGAAGGTTGGAGAAGAAGGGCACCAGGTCAGGGGCATCGGAGCATCTGCCCGCCGCTCTAGGCTGGTGCGAGCTCCAGGTCCTAGTGGCACGCCAGCTCGATATGAACGGAGGACCCACGGTTCCTGTAAATTCCATCATGTAAACACTTGACACCTCCCTTCTCGGCAGCAAGGACAGGAGGTAAGGCTGTGTGTTGCACGGGGGCACAGTGAAACAAAGGGATGAAGTCTCAGCCAAGAGAGCGGCTTTCTGCCAGTCACGTGGGTCCCTACTTGTTGCCTCTGGTGTTCCTCCCGAGATTCTGTGAAGTGGAAATCACACCTCTATCTGCACCCTCGAAGCATGGGCTATAGCAGGGAGAGTAAGGGTTTTGGGGAGAAGCACACTTGGGGGAGGCTGGTGAAGATTGTTCCAGAATCTTCCAGAAGAGATGGGCCACGCCATCCTCATCGGGAAGGCAGGGCCACGGCAGGAGGGGGCCCGGCTGCAGCTTCAGCTCCGCACAGCAGTGCCCAGAGCCCCCTGCCTGGCAGCACTGGTCGCCAGCGTGTCCCCGGCAAAAACCACACATCAGGCACACGCACCTGCTGATCCCAGGGTCTCCTTCCTGCCACACACTTGAACTCTGAGAACATGAAAACAAAAGCCCCAACTAGCCTGTGTGCTTTTTCATCTGCTGTTAACCAAAGAGAGCACTTTCCCCAGAGGACACTATATTAAGAGCTGCCAAACTCCAGGAAGCTGGGATAGAATGAAATGGAGAGCTGAGCCCCTTACTTCCACTCGGAAACAGAAGTCAGATCTGCAGCTGGCTTTCGAAGGTCTGATTCTATGCCTTCGCTCGAATGCAGCCTTTATCATACATAAAAAAAAAAAATAATAGTCCAAAAATTGTTTGCTGGTGTGGGAAGCAAAGATATGCAGATAGAAAGGACCTGCTGCATAAGACATTTATGTAATGCCCAGATGAAAAATGAGAATTAAATGTCAACGTACATCTTATCTCCTAAAAATAAAGGCATGTCAAACAAAGGGTACATTCCCTTGGTATCTGTTCATTTATTTATTACCCCGAAAGAAAGCTTTTTGCAAATTTGACAAGTGGTCAAATAAAGGAAACAAGTTTGGTAATAATGAGACATCTCCCCCAAACACCACGCTCTGTGATTTGTGTCCCCAGGAGCCTCTGAGCCCCATGTGCCCAGAGGCAATGTAACCGGAGGTCTGTAGGGCGGCACGGGCAGAGGGTCCTTACAGGACTGACCTTGACCTCAAGAGCGGGCACACTAGGGAGAAATCACTTGCAGTGCTGTGGAAATCTTACCGCTTGGCCTTATGCCCAGCCTCCTGCACAGCAGGGATTGTGGCTTCTTCCCAATCTGCAGAGACCCTGCAACCAACTCGGGTTTGAGTCAGGACCTCCTAGGGTTCCTTGGGACCCCCTAGCATGGGAGGTCTCCCAGGGTACGGAGAACAGCAGCCCCATCCAGACAGACACAAGTCAGGTGGGGTCAGGAAATGGGGTCCCGGGAAATGGGGGAAAGGGTCCCTCCCCAGAACATCCTTGCTGCCCGGCCCCTGTGAACAGGCATGTTTAGACCTTAGAATCTCTGACCCTCGGAACCCAGCAGCCCCACATCCGCCCCATCTTCAATTCTGCACAGAGACGCATGGCCTCGTCCTGGGACCACATTCCAGCCTGAGGCTGTCCCTTGTTACACCCAGTTGTGGGCATGGGCTGCGCACGGAGCAGGCATGTGCCAGGCCGCCAGCAGTGGCCCTGCAGTACGGCAGACACATGTGTCCTGCCGCTGGTGGTGAGCTCTCCGTCCCCCACACGGGAATTAAGTTCTCCTCCTGCTCCCATACTCTTCCTGTCCATTCGCTTATGGAACACATTCACAGGCGATGGACTGTGGCCAACACGGCAGCTTCTGGGGAGCAGGGACTCTTGGCTTTTCTACGAGTTGACTGTCTCAGAACCTGGCACAGTCCCTGGCACACAGTGAGTGCTCAGTACCTGTCTGACGGATGGATGGATGGATGGGCGACTCTTTGAGTGAATGAAGGTGTGACTGGGTGAGTGGATGAGTGGGTGAACGGATGAACGGGTGAACGGGTGAATGAATGAAGGATGAATGAATGGATGGATGAACAGGTGAATGGACGGAGGGGTGAATGGACAGAGGGGTGTGGGTCACCTCAGGAAGCCAGGCCCAGGACAAGGGATGGTGATGTGACAGTGAGCACAGTCTCATCTCATGGATGGAGTTAGTCCCGTGGGAGGGACATTGGTCAAACCTTTTCAAAGAACAGGGCCAGCCTGAAGCCTCAACATGTGGGGAGGCACCTGTGCTTCGGGGCCTCCTGATACAGATGTGGTAAGAGCCAGAAAGACAAGATGGGGTTGGGGTGGGCAAAGGGGATCCCTAACAGGGGGGAGATTCCGGGTCTTAGGAAGGAGCAGCAGACAGGAGCCGGGTCCCCCGGGAGGGCGCAGAGGCCACGGGCCCCTTGGTTGGACTCCGAGAGCCCCCCTCCACCGCTTCCACACAGACGGGACCCACACGCTTGCCCAGGATTCTCCTCAACTCGGGAAGAACAGCTGTGCAGACGACGCAGAGGTGCAGAGGGAGCTGGGAAAACAGACTGAGCCGAGCCGATCCGAGAGAAAGTCACCGGGGGGCTGAAGGGAGTGGCGAGGGAGACAGAGCGAGTCACAGACGCCACAGCGAGAGCAGGAAGGTGCGGGAGCGAGACACCTGCTCCGAGAAGGCAGCACGCTGGAAGGTGCAAAGAGGCGTTTTAACGCTTCAGTAGATTTGGAAAACGAAGATGAGGAGGCCTCCCAGAATGTGGGGAAAAGTCAGAGAGGCAGAAAACATGAGAGAGAAGAAGAGACAAGGAAGGACTCTCCGTGACAGGAGCCCCCAAAACGAGCACACAGCAGGGAGGAAGGGAGTTAGAGAGAGCGCGAAACCCCTGCCACCCTGCTTCTACTGTGGATCCCATGTCCTGACATGCAGAGTGCGTGTAATGGGCTCAATACACAGTATAACACGCAACACATAGCTCGGCAGGCGTCATGCAGGTGGCCCAGCACACACGTGTGATACGTACTACATACTGGGAGCACAGCTGTGAATGCGTGTCCGTGTACGCACACGCAGGAAAGAATCTTCCAGAAGTAAGCAAGAAAAGGAATCTTTCTATTGAAAATGCTCACAGAATACTCCACGGAATTAATATTTAAAAATGTGTAGATATCGTCAAAAAAGGAACATCAGAGATAAACGAGATCCTGTCACCAAAGTACTTTTCCATAAACAAAACACAGCCCAGCACAAGCCCCCTGTGGCGTCAGGGCTGGAAGGGGGCCCCTGTGAGCTCAGAAGGGACCTGAGACCTGAGAAGGGGACTCAGCCGTTTCCTTACAACTTTGAGGGAAAATCCATTCAAGCAGCTCTTGGACCCCTTGACAGCCTTCCAGGCGAGCGCGAAGGCACGTGAGAGACGGGGATGTCGGAGAAGCAAGGGCTATTTTTACAGGTTCTCAGTGCTAGGACCCGCCCCGGGAGAGGGCAGGTGTGACCAGGGAGGGGACGGCGCCGGATGGGCAGAGCTCCGTACCCCCGCCTGCGGCTGCTCTGGGGGAGGAGGAGGAAGGGACAGAAAGTGCAGTGAGCACTCGGAGAAAGCCACTGGTGACGCCAAGAGCGTGGGGGTGAGGAACGGCAGGGCGCCGGGCAGGAGCCAGCGGGGAAGGCTTCCCGGACGCGGCATGATGGATGCCACCGAGCCAACTGGAGGACCTGCCCAGCGTTGATCCCAAAGTGTTTTCCCCATGTGGGGATTCTCCACGGACCCCCAGCTACTCCACTGCGATACTGAGAATTTACGAATTGTTTTCTTAATTGTTAACACGTAGAACCAGGTCAGAGCAAAGCAGGAAACTAGCGGCGTGAGTGTGGCCAGGTGTGACCCTCCCACTCATGACGGTGGCGCCATGGAGCTTAGGACTCAAAGTTGAGGGGGAAACACAGGGGTGAACCTCCTCACGTTACTGAAAAAAGGAAAGAGTCACCATTTTAGGGAAGGAACTCACCTTTTTATGGAAGAGGAGTTAGACACTGGAGTACTCTACATTGTCACTTATTTACAAGTGTTTAGTCTGAACCGTCTAAAGCGATAAAAAAAGCGTGGGGTGGCGTGGGCAAACTCCGTTCCTGTGGGGGCCGTGGGAGCCACGAGCCTCCGGCTTCCTCCCACCTCCGTGTCCGTGTCCTTTGGAGGTCCCCCTCCGCAGGCCTGCTCTGGCCGGCGGGTGGCGGCAGACGGGACGCACCATGAGGTCACCCTCTCCTGCTGCTCTCTCCGAGCTCCGTGTGGAAAACGTGGGCTTGCTCAGTGGAGGCCCGTGGCCAGTGCCCCTTTCTCCCTGGCAGAAGGTTGCCAACCAGCATGGGATTAACGCCCGCCTCGGTCAGCCGGCCATGGCCACGGGCAGAGTGACAGCGGACGGCGGCCCCCGAGGGCCACAGCCAGGAGCAGCAGGGGACCTGCAGCAGAGCCTGGCCTCTGGCACTGACCACGTCACCAGCTAAGTAAGTCCTGGCTATTTTAGGCCACGACTTTTGGGACAGTTTGTTACATCTCGGTAGAAGATGGTCACAGACTTTGGAAGCATAAACCTCTGAAGGGCGGCTCTCACGTAAGGATCGGCCAGAACGTGGGCACGCACTGCAGTGTGTCGGGTGGCATGAATGACCAGGGGGCAGAAGGCGAGCGGAGGGCGAAGCCGAGCTCACCCCCCAAGCCCCCAGGTGGGATCTGCCTGACGTCCCTCCGCGCTCCCCGCGGCCCAAGAACAAAGGAGGGGGGAAGCCGGCGGGAGCGGACCGAGACCGCAGCCCTGGGGGACCCGGGCTCCACCGGCTTACCCGCGTCTTAGTTACAAGAAGGCTCGATCCTGGCAACAGCCTCGCCTCCAGACACCCACAGACGCGGTTTCCGGGAGCCCCGGTGTCCCCCGCCCCTGCACAGTGACGTGGGGACCCAGGCCGGAAGGACATGGCAGGGACGTTACGTTCCCTTCCAACCCGCAGCCCTCGGGCACACACTGGAGGCAAACACAGAGCAGAACACTCTTCCAGGAACCCTCCTGCCCTAACGTTAACGCCTTACTCACCGGCCAGCCTCAGCCTGGCAGTGTCGGGCACCCCCGCATCCTCTGCAGCTATCAGGGCCCTTCCGGAGGCCTCTCATCTGCCTTCCCCACCCCCCACCCCTCCGCCGAATCCAAGAGTCCCCCTCACGGCCCCAGGGCCGCTCTTTCTGCCCCGGCCTGTCCCCGTGCTCTAATCAAATCACCTTCTTTGCACAAAAGTTGTCTCAAAAATTCTTTCTTGGCCACGAACTCTGACCCCACCATCACTCCAAGACCCCAACGTGAACATCCCCCCGCCCCCCGCCTGTAGGACACAGACGTCACCTGTGGTCCCCAAGGAGGATTCTGAGAAAAACGCCTTGTCAAGTCAGCCTGTCGCCTGCTTGTGACGAGACACAGGACTTGAGAGGGGCCAAGACTTGCCGGTCCCCGGTCCGGGAGGGGCCAGTGCTCAGGTCTCGCCCCCCGCGGCTACGGGATGCTCGAAGTGCCGTGAGGCCGAAGCCAGAGGCCAACACACGGAGCCCCTGGGAGCCCCGCGTGGGACTCGGGGTCGGGGGCCCAGCGGCAGTGGGACCAGAGCCCCGCGAGGAGTCACGGGGACCTCATCCTACAGGTGTAGCCGGAAAAGTGACAGGGCTCAGACACACCCGTCTGTCGCTTCTGCTGAGTCTAGTGTACAGAAAACCCACACGGGTTTGGGTGTTGTGCCTGCAGAAGCACCCCTGCCCGCTGAGCCGGGAAGTCACCAGCTACTCACGAGGTCACGTCACCCTCTGAGCCGCCGCCCCTTAGGCTGCTTTGCCACCTCCTGGCACCGCACAGTCCCCTCACCTCTCACAGGAGGCCGGTGGACGTTGTCTGAGACCGGACAGTTCAAGAAATAAAGGCTTCAACACTCTGCGCTACAGTGGAAAATTAACGGGCAAAAACGCAAGACCCAGGATCAAAGCAGCACCATGGAAAGGCCCCCTGGGGCGGGGGTTCCAGGTCCCAGGGCCAGAGACCCTCCCTCCTCACCTCAGTCCCCTGTCTCCCTGAGCACAGGCATGCAGAGAAAAATAAACGTGAAAAGGCGTGACATCAGAGCGATGGGGAATGCCCCAGATCAGCGGCGCCGGACGTGCCCCGTCCAGTCACAGGCATGTGCTCCGTCTGGGGCTTCCAGACCATCAGAGAGACAGACTCTCCGCAGCCCCCGGGGAAGGCAGGGTGGGGGTAGGTGAGGGAGGGCGATCTGCCGCCTGCAGAGGTGACCTGAGGGGTGCTGGGCAGAGCGACACAGGGAGCGCAGTGTCACCTAGATTTGCTAAGGGGGCGGGGGGGGACACAATTAAATCTGGCCCCAGAGTGGACAGCAGGTAGCTAACACCATATGCGTCCCCAACCGGCCGCAGCCCGGACTCCGGTCTCGGGGAAGTGGGAGAGCGTCCTTGGTCGGTGTGGCTCAGGAGGATCCGCGGGGCCCTCCGGCTCACGGCCACTGAAATCATGGTGCAGGTGACGGTGCTTTCCTTGCGGACAAACTGTCAGTGTGGCTTGGACCCACCACGGACTGCAGGGTCCCAGTCCTTCTCAGTCACCAGGCAGGGTCTCGGGCATTTCCCCCCGGGCAGAGGAGGCAGTCAGAAAAGACCAGACACATCTCACTTCTGGAGACCCCAGGTGGGGTCAGGGGTCCTCCTGCCCAAGACGCCCACCTTGGGGCCGCAACAAGGGGCGCCGGGGCAGGGGTCCTGCGGGGTGACGGGGAACGCTCGGGCAGGGGTGAGGAGGAGCCCCATCCGGGTGGGTCAGTGCCGACCACTCCCAGGTCCCCAGGACGTCCCCTCACACCCCCGGGCCAGCGACGGGCCGGCAGGACCTGGCGCTCCCCAGGGGTCTCCCTGGCGCGCCAGCCCCGCGTGTGGAGCGACCCCCCGGCCCACGTCACCTGGCAAGAGGGTCGGAGGAACTAATTACGGAGTCGGGAGAGGGGAGGCGGCAGGAGGATATTAATTACAGCGTTTAATCCATTAGGCAGCGCCGCCGGCTTAACCTCCTTGGAATTCCTAGAGTTTGTCTGTGATTAATTATTTTTGGAAATAACAGCCAGCATCATGGCTTGTTAATAGGCTTAAAATAATAAATTTTAAAAACACTGAGAGAGGTTTACACGGATTTGGCTTCCAGAATGCCAACAGTAATTTCACGTGTGAGGCCCAGCGCCTCACGCCCCGGACTCGCTCCCCCTGCACAGGCCGGGCTGTGCCCGAGCCCGAAACGCCGCCGAGTCGCCCCCACACTGGGGCAGAGGAGTGGGGGTCCCGTCAGCCAGGCCCTCGGGGACACACGGCTTCCCAAGGCAGCCCTGGGAGTCATCCCGACTCATCGCTAAGCACAATGTCTAACCAGGAGCCGTCTGAGGGCCGCGTGTGGGGGGGCGGGGGGGGGATGCAGTGGGCGTTGCACCAGTTCGGAAATGATCCCAGGGCGCTGCCCTCTGAGAAGGGGGCTGCGCGAGGCTGGGCTGGGACTCAGCGGGTGCTCGGGCCGCGGGCCCTGAGCCAGCCGTCAGCAGCGTGATGCTCTAGTCGGTCCTCTGAGCATCCTGCGCTCCCAGCTCTGACAGCCCTGACCCTGAGAACCACCGCCGGGAGGAGGTGTCGGTCCCCCCACCCGACGTCCATCTGGTGACGCTGCCTGGGCCCCTCCCGGTGCTGGGCTGTGCCAGGCAGGGGAGATCACACTTGAGCTGGAACCTCGGGGCCCTCGCCCTGCATGATTCCCAGGCAGCACATGGGTGCTGTGCCCTCCAGGGCACACGTAGCACCTGACACTTGTGCATTGGCCAGCCTGGGACAGGGGCCCTCAGGAGGGCTCTCTGGAGGTGACACCGGCTGGAAGTCTGAGGCTGGGCAAGAGCTGGCCAGGACACTGTGGACAGGGCAGTGGGGGTCCCAAGAGGTACGGTGAGTGCCTGGCATGGGGAGGGAGGGAGGGAGATGTGCCGGTGAGGGCGGCAGAGGCTGGGCAGGGAGGGGTCCACACCCCAGTCCAGGACTCGATGCCCGAGCCCGAGGGGGAGTCGGCTGGGTTCTGTGTGGTCTGGACGGCACAGGGTGCTTTGCTGTGGGCCTGGAAATAATAGGCAGCCAGAGGCAGGGAGAGCTAGGAGGTGTTTGCCAAATGGAGAAGGGAGAGTGAAAAGGAAAGAAAAAGTTGGGGCGCCCAGGAAGCCCCTCCTCTCCATCCTCTACCCACCCCCTGCAGGGACAACCCCCCCACCCCGCGTCCTGCCTGTGCCTGAACTCAGGGGCCTCCGCGAGGAGGCTGCCCACAGGGGGCTCGGTCCCGAGGGGGGCCTGGGCACCGCCTTCTGCCCTTGGGCGGGACCCCCCGGGGGAGAGGCCCTCGCCGCCACAGGCCCTCCACGCGCTGTCCTTCCCGGGCCCTGCAGGCAGGCGGTCAGCAGTCAGAGTGACGCAGCCAGGGACGCGTGACAGCAGTCCGTCTTCAAACATAACCAGCAAACATCCTTCCCGACACCCTCTCCACCCACCACTGGCGGATTCCCAGGCCGACGGACGTGTGGGGAGGTGGACCCGGCCGTCCGCCCCACACAGAGCGCTGACGAAGCCGCAGCCCCTCTCAGACCAGATGCAAACGTGCATCACGTGGCCGGGCAGGCACGTGGCCCCCAGCACGCCAGGGACCGCCCGTTCCCGTCACCAGCCGCGGCGACGCCTTGGGTCGGGCAGAATGCGGAGTGACCTGTGCGTAGATTCATTTCTGTTAATTACTGTAAATTAAGAATTTATATACTTGAGGATGATCCTGCACGGGCTGTAGCAAATCACACCTGTGCGTTCTCGCTCACAGATACCGAATTTTGCAGCAAGTGCATATAAATCAGCGTCGCCTCCTAGGCCTGGCCTGACCTCATTCTCTTCCTGCCCTGACTTCCTCCCTTAAAGGACCTCAAGCGCCCACAGGACCCCACTGGACAAGCCCCCGGGGCACAGATCCAAGCCTGGCCCCTGAAGACAGGCGGGACGAAAGGGATGGAAGGAAGCAGGAAGGGGACCAGTCCTCAGGGCCAGGGACACGTCTCAAAGGGCTGTTGGCACACGGTCATCTGTGACACCCTCCCCCCCGGCACGTCCTCGGTCCACCCAAGTCTGTCCCTTTACTGTTTTCCAGGCCCTCAGGTCCGCTTCTCAGAGCCCTTCCCTCTGTCCCCACCCCCACCCTGTGCCCAGCATCCCAAGGTCACCCGGCCCCTTGTGTGACACTCACATGCACGTGTGACATGCACGCACCCTCACGCCTGCACATGCACCCTACAGCTCACTCTTGCCAGCACACACATCCTGGCACGTGTTTGCACACACACGTGAATCTGGGGGGCTCACCAGGCAAACCAGGGGAGTGTTAGGGATTCTGGGCACAAACGCAGGGCTGACCCCTCTGCTCTTCACGTGCACGGGGAGGGTTGAGAGAGTTCCTCCGGCTCGCACGGGGAGCGCGTGTGCTGAGCGGTTTCCCACGTGAGCAGCTGTGACGTGGGACCCCGGCCGCTCCGGGGGACAAGCAGCCAGATCGCTCTCCAGAAAGTGAGGGCGGGGGGCCGGGGACCCCTCGCTCTGGGCCCTGACTTGCTGGGTGGGGACCTCATCTAGCTGGAGCTTTTCCTGCCTGAGGGGTCTGCTTTTTGGGAGCGGCACGAGCTGGCAAGTGTCCCTGCTGGGGCCAGGGACGTGTGCGTGATCACACAGGGTGTGTCTCGTTCGGGCACCAGCTTTTCTTTCTGCACATCCCCCTCCACGGCGACCCTGGCTGCACCTCGTACCAGGCCGTGACTTGTGCCCTGAGGGCCAGGAGAGGAAGGGCGGGCCATGAGCCCCTCCCCGTGTTAACTGCGCAGGAACCCACACCTCCAGCCAGACTCAGCACCCTTCTCTTCCTGGGACCCCAGTCTCAGGGCTGCAAGGATGTGCGCTGCCTTTGAGTCC
>PJEM01017688.1:0-21180 GCA_004023845.1 Helogale parvula
GCCACGTCTTCTGTGTAGCTCTAGTGCCCTTCCTAGTCCGGCCCTTCGCGTCTGCCAAGCATCGCTGGCCTATACCCGAGACCACTGCCCTCAGTCCAGCCACATGCAGAAGTCCATGGGAGCCAACAGGGAGGAAGGCCTCGCCCACCAGTAGCTCACGGGCTCACTGGAGAGCAAAGCTGTGAGGCAGGCGATCACGGAGGCTGGCCCAGCATGGAATGCTGGATTGTAGGGACCGAGGAGAAACTGTGCAGTAGTGCCAGTGTTATGGGCTCTTAGCGTGTGTTACAGAGAAAAAGAGGTCTGGGATCAAATACATTTGAGAAACAGGCTTCTCTGCGGGACTTCTCAGAGCCTTTGATCTAGTTGCATGCATCGTGAAACTCTAAGAAGGGCACGGGGAATGAAGTCAGTGCTGCTCAGATGGGTTTGATCACGGAACCTGTACTTTACAAAGCATCTGGCAGGACCAGGGCCCCATGGTACAAATTTAGGAACCCTCTGCCCCTAGCAATCTCCATGCGCTCCGCATCTAGATCCCTTCAACTTCCTTGATATCTTGGTGTCTGGGGAAGGCACGGTTGCCCCTCTGGACCATTGGCATGGGTGGGGAGGGGTGTGGCTGGAGGGGCTCACCGGGGCTGAGGCCGCTGTCCCAGCCCTCGTCCCCGCCCGCCTTGTCTCCTAGGCTTGCCTGGCGTGTCTCCCTTGTTGCAACCGAGGTACGGGCCCGATCTGCGGGGTGGCAACGGCTCTGACCCTCATTCCCCCAGATAGGGAGGAGGGGAAGTAGGGGCGGGTCTGGAGTGGGAGCTGGAGGTCTAGGGTCCCACCTGGAGGGATGTGGCTGGGAGGGCCTAGGGTGGGGCCCCATGCTGAGGACCCCGTCACGCAGGTCACATGGTGGGCTTCAAGGAAGACCACTACATGTTGCGGGAGAACCTGATGGCCTCGGACCACCTGGATACGCCCATGCTGCGCAGTGGGAGCCTCAAGGGACGCGACATGGTCAGATGGAAGATCACCAACAATGTGCAGCGGCCCGGCTTTGCCTCCCACCCCTCCAGCACCAACCCCTCGGAGCTGGGTGAGGGCTGGGGCTGGGCACGGTGGCTCCATGGGCCACATTTACCACTGCTCCTGGGTTCAAATCACACCATTCCCGTTTTCTCTGGGCGTTGGGCCCAGGCACAGGCTTGACCACCTTCTACCCGTCCTGGTGGTGCTACGGGCCTCAGGGTCTCAGCCAGCCAGTTGCCGCCTCCCCCCCGCCCACCAGCCTAGCCTGGCACCTGGTTGGGGCTTCTGGAGTGCCTGCTGAGTGGGCGGGGGAGGCTGACGACCCCCATCCCTGCCTGCCGCCTAGTGCCCTATGGGCTGTCCCTGCGCCTCGCCCGCCTTTGCACGGAGAACCTGCTGAAGCCTGACACTCGGGAGTGTGACCAGCTGCGCCAGGAGGTGGAGGAGAATGTAAGGGCCAGAGCAGCTGACCCTGGGGGCATGGGCATCTCTGGGCATGGGTGTGATCCAGGCAGGAGGAGGGCAAGGAGAAAGTGGCCGTGGAACCTAGGTTTTTCCGAGGAGGAAAGAGGGGCTTCCGTGGACATGTGTCAGGGGTGGGGTCATCCTGGGAATGTTTCCAGAAGGGGACAAGGCAATGTGCATGTCCCCAGCCAACCATGTCCTCTGGGCCTGGGTGGCTCTGGGTAGAGAGACTTACCCAGGGTGCCAGCCTCACGCCTTTCCTTGCCTGGCAGCTGAATGAGGTGTACAGACAGATCCCAGGCCCGCACAAACTCCAGAAGACCAAATTCCGGTGGGTCCTGGGGGCCCGGGGGCAGGGGGAAGGGCGGGAGCTGCCCATACCGCCCACTCTAGGGGACGCCCCCCCCACAAGCAGGTCTGTGCCTCTGTATCCCAGATACTGTGCGTGTGGCTCATGGTCCCTTCTTTGTCCCCCACAGGCAGCAGCCCAACGCCGGGAAAAAGTGAGTTGAAGGCACACGGGTGGGGCAACCCTAGGTCAAGCGTCTTGCCCAAGATTACCTAGTTACTAAGAAATAGAGCAGGATTTGAACCCAGGCAGTTCGACTTCAGCACCCATACCCTTAGCATCTTTTCTGCTTGGCATCTATTCCTGGAATCCCCCCCAAAGGGGTGTGGCTGGGAGGGTCTAGGGAGGGGTCCCATTTCATAGATGAGGTGGGCAGGGTAGCCTCATCTCACAGCTGAGGACCCCAAGGCTCAAGGAGGTACAGTGGCTTGACAGAAGCTCAAGGTGAGGTGGGGGGTGTGGCAGCGTGCCAGATGCTCTTTATTTTTTTTAATGTTTTTTATTTATTTTTGAGAGACAGACACAGTGTAAGCAGGGGAGTGTCAGAAAGAGAGGGAGACACAGAATCCGAAGCAGGCTTCAGGCTCTGAGCTAGCTGTCAGCACAGAGCCCGAAGCAGGGTCGAACCCACGAACCGTGAGATCATGACCTGAGCCAAAGCTGGACGCTTAACCGACTGAGCCACCCAGGCGCCCCCAGATGCTCTTTAAAGTACAGGTTCTGTGGTCAAATCCATTTGAGAAGCGCAGAGTTCATTCCCTGTGTCCTTCTTAGAGTTTCATGGATACAACTAGATCAAAGGCTCTGAGAAGTCCTGTTTCTCAAATGGATTTGGTCACAGATCCCTTTTTCTCTGTAACACATGCTAATAGCCCGTGACACTGGGGCCACTACACAGTGGCACTTTTTGCTGCCAGGCATCTTGTCCCTTAATGGGAAGAGGACAGGTAGGAGGAGGGTGGGGGCTGGGGGGGACAAGTGAAGCATCCGTGGCCAGCCGGACACATCCCCACCTACCCACCCCCACCCTAGGCAGGACCACACCATTGTGGACACGGTGTTGATGGCACCTCGCTCAGCCAAGCAGGCCCTGCTGAAGCTGACAGAGAAGCATGTGGAACAGGGGGCCTTCCATGAACTCAAGGTGGCCCCCGGCTACTACACCCTCACCGCAGAGCAAGGTAGGGGGGCAGGCTCCCTGCGCCACTACCTGTGCCTCCCGCCCCCGTGCAGCCCCCTGACCCACGTCTGACTGCCCCCCAACACCCACCCAGATGCCCGGGGGATGGTGGAGTTCCAGGAGGGCGTGGAGCTGGTAGATGTGCGGGTGCCCCTCTTCATCCGGCCTGAGGACGATGATGAGAAGCAGCTGCTGGTGGAGGCCATCGATGTGCCCATGGGCACTGCCACCCTCGGTCGCCGCCTGGTAAACATCACCATCATCAAGGAGCAAGGTCGGTCAAGGTGAAGGGAGTAGGGGGGCATAAAGGGGGCTCTAGACACCCTGACTCCTCCTAATATCTGAATGCAAATGGGGCCTGGGCAAGTCACTTAACCTCTGTGAGCCTTGGTTTCTCCATCTGTAAAATGGGCATCAAGAGGGGTACGTGGCTATGCGTTGTTGGGCAGTGCCTGGTATTAAGCACTCAATGTGGGAGCTTCTGCTATAATGATAGGGTGCCGTGTCCCCCTGAAGTTGTCCCCCATCACTCCCCTTGTTCTTGCCTCCCATGTGGCCTTTGAACGTCAGAGATTGAAGGGACCTCCCTGGGATGCCCGGACATGGGGCAGGCAGGGCTTTGGGAGTTCGTTTTACCCAAGCCTATGTAGAGGGGAAGCAAGGCACTGCACCGTCGATACCCAAGTTGTCTTCCCTACCTGCTCCTCGGGGAACCCCGAGTTGTCAATAACCATCCTTTCTGCGTCTGGAGGGTCTGTTGTGGTCCCTGAGCCCTGCTCCCCACCTGCGCTGCCCCCGCCCAGTCTCAAGGCCTCATCCCTGGTTCTGCCCCTGCCTGGCCTCCTTTCTCTGCCCTGACACTTCAGGATGTCAGCTGGACAGTGACATTCTTTTCTGGAAGAATTTTCCATCCCCTTCCTCGAGTGGGGTGAGGAATGACAGGCAGACTCCTGGAGGCTGGACGGGGCCAAGAAAGAGGGTGCGTGTCGCCAAAGGACTGAGAGCAGGGCACCCTGACCGGTCCTGGGGTCCTTGCAGCCAGTGGAATAGTGTCCTTTGAGAAGCCGGAGTACTTGGTCGGCGGCGGAGAGCAAGTGGCCCGTATTCCTGTCATCCGGCGCATCCTGGACAGTGGCAAGTCCCAGGTCTCCTACCGCACGCAGGATAACACCGCCCAGGGCAACCGGGTAAGGCTCTGCCGCGAGGTCCAAGGCGTTTCCCAGGGGCCAGCGAGAGCAGGACATGGCGGAGTCATGGCCAGAGTCCGTGGGATGCTGGTGGCGCCCCTGGCTGGCCTCCTAAGGACACGTCTACCTGCTCCTGCCACTCCATGGCAGGTGCATCTCGCTCACCAGAAGTGCCAGTGGTGCCCTAGGGGAGGCCTCATCGCCACCAGGGACATGTCCGGATCATTCCGATCTCCCCTTCCAACGAGTCAGTATCTACCAGGCAGCCAAACCCTTGCTCGTGGAACGATTCCCGTCTGCCCAAGTGCGGGGGCTGCGGGCTTCTTGAGGTGCGAGCGTAGTCGGCATGTCCCTGGGCACTCTCGAAAGGCTGTCACGGTTTGCCCCTGCCATGCCTGTGGGCCGGCGCCCCCTTCACCCCTGGACCCCAGGCTCAGGGAAGAGCCACGTCCAGGTGTCGGATGTGCTGGGCTTGCTCAGGTTTGTTTGTTTTTCTGAATTTATCAAGATTTACAGACTAAAAATACTCATATCAGCAATTCATTCAGGGCAGCAGAATCTAGTCTCCCTGGGCCCACAGGCCAGTTTGGCACATGCCAGCAGCCTGCCCACGGCCTGTTCGTCTCCCCTTCCTTGTGTTAGAAGGAACAGGTCGCATTGCTGCTCCAGGGCTCCCGATAAAAGTTCCAAAGGAGAATTTGTATGTCCATAAATTTCACTGAACACACCGTATTATATATAAGGGATTCTAGCTACCCTGTTATGCTTTTATAAAGATCTTTCGGTATTTAAGTATTTTTAAAACATTATTATTATTTCCCAACTTGTTATTTTGAAAATCTTCAAGCCTGCAGAAAAATGAAAAGATTAATACCATTAGCACCTATTTACCCTTTAAATGTTTTTTTAAATTTTTTAATGTTTTATTTATTTTTGAGAGAGAGAGAAAGAGAGAGAGAGTGCGCATGAGCAGGGGAGGGTCAGAGAGAGAGGGAGACACAGAATCCAAAGACAAGCTCCAGGCTCTGAGCTGTCAGCACAGAGCCCAACCCGGGGCCCTAACCCACGAACCTCGAGATCATGACCTGAGTTGAAATCGGACACTTAACTGACTGAGCCACTCAGGCGCCTCCTGTTTAAATATTTTTTAATGTTTATTTATTTTTGAGAGAGAGACAGACAGACAGAAAGAGCACAAGCAGGGAAGAGGCAGAGAGAGAGGGAGACACAGAATTCAAAGCAGGCTCCAGGCTCTGACCTGTCAGCATAGAGATCAGTGTGAAAGTCAAACTCACGAACTGAGAAATCGTGACCTGAGCCAAAGTCAGAGGTTAACTGAGCCACCCAGGTGCTCCAGCATCCATCTGCCCTTTCCATAGAGTCACCAATTAATATTAGTTTTCTCATTGGGGCACCTGGGTAACTTAGTTGGTTGGGAGTCCGGCTTCGGCTCAGGTCATGATCTCACAGTCTGTGGGTTCGAGCCCTGTATCGGGCTCTGTGCTGACAGCTCAGAGCCTGGAGCCTGCTTCAGATTCTGTGTCTTTCTCTCTCTGACCCTCCCACACTCATGCTCTGTTTCTCTCTCTGTATCAATAATAAATAAACATAAAAAATTTTATGTCTTTATTTTATTTTGAGAGAGAGAGGCAGAGACACAGAATCTGAAGCAGGCTCTAGGCTCTGAGCCATCAGCACAGAGCCTGATGCGGGGCTTGAACCCATGGACTGTGAGACCATGACCAGACCCAAAACCGGACGTTTAACCGACTAGCTACCCAGGCGCCCCAAAAATTTTTTTACAAAAACAAAAAAATATTAGTTTTCTCGCTATCCTTCTATATAGATATAAGAATAGATGCATCTAGATACAGATGTACATGTGTATCTGTGTCTCTTATCTAGAACTGTAGAGAGACAAGGAGAGAGAGTTGTGTTTTGTTTCATCGTGTTTGCTCAACAAAGTTGTAGACATCACATAGACCCTAACGCTTCTGGCGGCACCCGCTGAGGACAAGGTTATTCTACACAACTACAACATCATTAGCAACCTTAAGAAACCTCACATTACAGGGGCACCTGGGTGTCTCAGTGGATTAATTAAGCACCCAACTCTTGATTTCAGCTCAGGTTGTGATCTCACGGTTCGTGACTTCAAGTTTCGCTCAGGCTCCACGCTGACGGCACAGAGCCTGTTTGGGATTCTCTCCCTCTCTCTCTGCCCCTCCCCTACGCGTGTGAGCTCTCTCTCTCTAGCTCCCTCTGTCTCAAAATAAATTTAAAAGCATTAGCTAGGGGCGCCTGGGGGGCTCAGTGATTTAAGGGGACGACTTCAGCTCAGGTCCCGACCTCGCGGTTCATGAGTTCGAGCCCCGAGTCGGGCCCTGTGCTGACAGCTCAGAGCCTGGAGCCTGCTTTGGATTCTGTGTCTCCCTCTCTCTCTCTGCCCCTCCCCTGCTCACGTTCTATCAAAAATAAATAAAACATTTAAAAATATTTTTAAAACATTAACTAATAATTGTTTATATTCAGCTCTTCCCTGTTCACATGTCCCAATAATGTCCTGCATAGCTTTTTTTTTTTTTTTTTTGCCCCAGTCTAGGAACCAATCAAAGATCTGGCATTGCATTGTGTCGTGTGTCTTAGGTGTCCTTTAATCTGGTACAATTCCTCAGCTTTGTCTTTTGTGACTTTGACTTTTGGAAGTGTCAGCTCAGTGGTCTAGCCCGTAACTCCTGCTTCTCTTAGACTGCAGTGTTTCTTTCTGGGTGTTTCAGCTGTTGAATTTGCCCCCTGCTGGGCCTGGATTTGAAACGTTAGTGTGTATCGCCATCTAGTGGTCTCACGTGAGCAGCATACATGTATGTTCACACGGACACCCGCATCCCGGATGCTTGGGGGAGATCTGGGGCCCCGATGGAAGTAAACTGGAGCTGATGGAGACACCCTAGCAAGAAGGCAGGGCCTGGGGCCTGGTCGGACCCCAGACTTCAAAGCCACAGTGTGGGGCACAGTTCTTCCCTCCCTGGATGGGGTCTGCCTGTGTGAGACTCTATCTGCTATACATCCCCATCTCTGGGCCTTCGTTCAAACCTCAGCTCTATCACAACTGGCTGTGTGAACTTGGGCAAGTTTCTCCACCTCCCTGTGTGCCTCAGTTCCTCATCTGTAAAATGGGGACAGTAATAGCTCCACCTCACATTGCTGTGAGGGTCAAATGAGCTAATATTTGTAAAGTGCTTGATGCACAGGAGGTGGGATAGAAACAGGAGCCATTTCGGGTGCGGGAGGAATGGTCTCTGCTGTATACAGGAGGCTGGGGTGGTGTGCATGGCATGGCTCATCCCCCGGGCCTGGTCTGACTCTGACCCCTTCTCCCTCCCAGGACTACATCCCCGCAGAGGGTGATCTGCTATTCCAACCTGGGGAGACCTGGAAGGAGCTGCAGGTGAAGCTCCTGGAGCTGCAGGAGATAGACTCCCTCCTGCGAGGCCGCCAGACCCGCCGCTTCCACATTCAACTCACCAACCCCAAGTTCGGGGCCCGCCTGGGCCAGCCCCACTCAGCCACTGTCGTCATTGGAGACCGAGGTGGGCAGGGCCCCGGGTGTGCTTAAGCAGGTGGGGAGGGAGGGCTGGGGACCTCCCCACTAAGGCTGCCAGTATGGGCAAGTAAAATTTAGGATTCCCTGTTAAATTTGGATTTCTGATCAACAAGGAACAAGTTTTTTATAAGTATATCCCACACCTCAATGGTATATACTTATCCTATTTGTTATTTATCTTGAATTCTGGCCTAACTAGGGGTCCTGCGTTTTATCCAGCAACTCTCTCAGCCTAAGAGGGTCGAGTCACGTTGTGACTACCCAGCCTGCTGGTGGCACCATGAACCCCACCATTAGGCCTTAGGCCTTTGATTTCAGCTTCAGTTCAACTAAAATGCAGGTGTTTCCTAGAGGGGTGAAACAGTTCTTATGGGTCCTCAGCCTCCAGTATGGTGGCGTCTATGAGCCCACCCCAGAGAAGGCTTGCCTGGAAGATAGAAGAGGAGGGAGGATTCTCAGAGTAGAGTGGGGAGCACGCTGAGGAGGGGAGGTGTGAAAACAAACTTTCTCTGGAACATTCCTTTGGCTGCCAAGGGAGAAAGAAGGGCGGACGAACTCCCTCCTCCTTCTCATTCCTCCAGAGACCGCCCCCCGCCCCCTGCGTCCTCCACCAGGAGGGCAGGATGCCTTCTGTGGTACCAGTGGGGGCACCAGCCTCTCAAGTCCTGGGTGTTGGGTGCTGCTAGTGGAGTGCTGGTGGGGAAGGGTTGGTAACCGAGTCTCTGGAGCCCCCTGGTGGTGAGGGTGGATTCCTGCCTCACTCAAAGAGGTGTCTGACCGCTCTGTCCCACTCTGACCTGGCCCGCTGCAGATGAACTGGACCGCACCTTCACAACCCCGGCGCTGTCATCATTTCCACCTCCTCATGGTGACCTGGGTGCCCCACAGAACCCCAATGCCAAGGCCGCTGGGTCCCGGAAGATCCACTTCAACTGGCTGCCCCCTCCTGGCAAGCCAACAGGATACAGGGTAAGGTGGGGGGCAATGAGGGAGGTGGATGGGGAAGGCTAGTACCCACTGGGGAGATGGGCCACCTGAAGCCGGAGGGCCCCCTAGTCAGCCAAGGACAAGTGGACAGGGGGAGCCCCCATCGCCCGGGGAAGGGGCAAGGCCCATCCCTGAAGTTTTCAGACATCTGCCCTCCTCCTTCCTGGAATGTGGCCCCTCCCCCCAGCCAGGAGACACCTGGGTTCTGCCCCAGCCCTGCAGTGGGAACCTGCCAGGTCACCAAGCCCTCCGGGTCTCCTCTGAACAAATGGGACAATAAGGGCAGGAGGTCATCGGGCAGCTCCAGCACGTGCCGCCCCCGCTGACCCCTTCCTCCTGGGAGCAGGTGAAGTACTGGATCCAGGGTGACTCGGAGTCCGAGGCCCACCTGCTTGACAGCAAGGTGCCCTCGGTGGAGCTCACGAACCTGTACCCATACTGCGACTACGAGATGAAAGTGTGTGCCTATGGGGCACAGGGCGAGGGTCCCTACAGCTCCCTGGTGTCCTGCCGCACCCAGCAGGAAGGTGAGGCCTCAGCACGTGTCTGTCCCAGACCCACCCTGATGCCCCCGCGCCCAACTCTGTCCCCCTCCAGGACCCTGCCCCCCCTCTGCTGCTACTGACAGCTTTCTTCCTACACCGCCCTCCCCCAACCCCCAGTACCCAGTGAGCCGGGGCGTCTGGCCTTCAATGTCGTCTCCTCCACGGTGACCCAGCTGAGCTGGGCTGAGCCAGCCGAGACCAATGGAGAGATCACGGCCTACGAGGTCTGCTACGGCTTGGTCAACGAGGACAACCGTAAGGACATGGGCCCCTCCTGCCCCTAGGACAGCAGGAAAGGGAGGGAGCAAAGAGCGGGGGGGAGGTCACGTCATCCTGGTTGGTGGATGTGCCCCATGGCCTGGCTGCCCGAGGCATCGTCAGGTTTGTGGTCAGGTTTGGGCTGGCTGCATCGCATCCCGGGCCCAAGCCCCGAAGCTCACAGGGCAGGTGCGGGCACAAGGCATGAGGTGCCTTCCCATCCAGCAAACCGGCACAGCTCATTTCCACACGGTTCTTGTAGGGCCAAAGTAGAGTTGGCGGGTTTAGCAAATAGAGAATGCCTCGAATTTCAGAGAAACAATGTGTTTGGACCATCTCCTATAACATTTTATCTGGCAGCCCAAGGCTGGAGTGCCTGGCCGCACTGTTATTTCTTCCCAGTCCCGGAAGGGAAGGAAGGGTGGGCACCCCTTGCCGATGGCCAAGACGAAGAAGTGAGGCAATTCGGTTCCACCTCCCCCCTCCTGTGCGTGCCCTCACTTCTGCTTGCTCGGTCCCAGGGATGCGGAGCTCACCGCCCCATGCAACCTATGGACCTTAACGTGGGTCAGGCTCGGAACTCCCGGGATGGCCCCCAAGGGCAGAGGGCAGCAAGATTATTCTAGATGTCAGGCTCATTGCTCTTTTCCAGCCAAGCAGACCTCATGCAACCTCAGCAGCTACATCATACCTTTGGCCTATTCTGGGTTTATAACACCTGGTTGCCCGTGGACCACTGGGAGGAGTCTCCTCTGACCCCGCCTTTCATCCCAGGAGCCATAAGGTCCTGTCCAAAGTTCATCCCTGATGATTTCAGCCAGGGCTTCAGTCTGCTGAGGTCTCAGCTGTGTCCTAGAATGTGCTGGATGGCCTTCCTGGTCGAGGGCATCAGCACTGCGATGGGTGCCCCTCTCTGCTGCTGCCACCAGCTGAGAGATGTGAAGGGTGGGCCGAAACAGTGCCCACCTTGGCAGCTAGAGACACCCCACCCCCACTGCAGGCTGATGGGCCTCCACTAATCAATTCTTTTTAACCATAGTTGTTTGCTGGGGGTAGACATCAAGCTTATCAGGCATCATTTTCCAGAACCCTCCTTTGGGCCTCTTTGGAAACTGGGACTATTTCTGGCCTCAATCCTCCTGTGCCTTCTCTGGTTTCCCAGAAGCCTTCTAGCACAGCAGGGCACTGCTTGCAGTGTCTGGGCTCAGATGCTGTCACTTGCTCAGAGCAATAGGGGTCACTTTCTCCCAGGGCTGCGTGTCTGCCCTAGGTGTGGAGGAGAGCTGGCTGGCCTCTGCTCTCTGTCACCTGTCACTGCTGGCCCCCTTCTACACCCTTCACCCCACTCTTTAGCTCTGCCCAAAGGGCAGCCTCCCTGAGCCCGCCCCTCTGTTCCAGTCCTTGCTCCGGTGACCACGGGGCAGCTGGGGTGGGCGTCTGGATACCCTCGCTTTCCCTTCCTCAACGGAGCACTTGCGGTTTGGCTGTGTGGACATTGAGGCACAGGTCGTCTCACCATCAGAGCGCGTCTCAGGTGGAGGTGCCCTGAGCACAGGACCATTTACCAATCAGTAGAGGTGACAATGGCGCCACCTTGAGTCTACTCCTGGCTCTGCCATTTAAGGATGAGCCCTTCGGAGAGTTGGTGACCCTGTTTTGAATCGGGCACTCCCAGGTTCTCAGGGCACAGCACGACGCAGGAGCTCCAATAGCTGCTTGCTCTCTGCCTTGTCCCCTGTGCCCTCTCTGTGCGATTCAGAGGCCCGTGCAGCAGTGTTGTCACATCGGAGGCGGGGCTGGGCCAGGCAGGAACCTAGAAAGACCCTCTGAGGCACTCTCCCTGCCCCAGGACCCATCGGGCCCATGAAGAAGGTGTTGGTGGACAGTCCTAAGAGGCGGATGCTGCTCATTGAGAATCTGCGGGAGTCCCAGCCATACCGCTACACGGTGAAGGCGCGCAATGGGGCAGGCTGGGGGCCCGAGCGGGAGGCCATCATCAACCTGGCCACCCAGCCCAAGCGGCCCATGTCCAGTGAGTGGGGGCGGGGGGGGGGGGTCAGGGTCAGGGTGGAGAGGGGGAGGACGGGAAGCTGGGTCCCTGGCTCACCCCTCGCACCCCTGCAGTCCCCATCATCCCGGACATTCCTATCGTGGATGCCCAGTGTGGGGAAGACTACGAGAGCTTCCTCATGTACAGCGATGACGTGCTGCGCTCCCCTGCTGGCAGCCAGAGGCCCAGCGTCTCCGACGACACTGGTGAGTGGGCCTGGGATCCAGGGCCGGAAGTCCTGGGCAGGAGGTGGGGCTGTCGCTGGTGTCCAGAGAAAGCAAAGGGGCCAATGACCACTGGGCCTAGAGATCAAAGACTAGAAGTCCCTCTCAGCTCCAGAGCCTACCATGTGGCAGGCGTCATGCTGGCACTGGATAGAGGGGACAAAGCCAGCGTGGCCCACATGCAGTCATGGGCACGGCTGTGTATAAGCACAGGCAGAGACTTGCTTGGGAGCGGATGTACACAGAGTCGTGCAGGCTCGTGCCCATGGGACCATGTGGAAACACAGCCTTGCTCCTGGAAGGCTCACCGACTGTGCCATCCCTGTCAGGACATTCAGGGACAAGGCTATGTGGGAGGAGGCAGGCATGACCCAGGAGCTCAGAGCAGCCACCTGCCCAGGGTCCGTGAGGCGGTGCCCCCCGCCCGGTCCCCTGGCCCTGCTCCTCCTCCCTCCTGATTCCCTGCCGGGTGGTACATAGGGTCCTTGGCTGGACTCCCTGGTGCTGTTTTAGCTCTGGCTCTGCTGTGGGACATCAGATGAACTGCTCACCCTCTCTGTGCCATGGTTTTCTGATCTGTAAAATAGGATGTCAATCGCACAATGCCACGAGTGAAGATTCTCTGGGATTTGTACTTTCTTCCACCTTTGCCTAAGCCTCAGGCACCCCCATGAACACCTAGGTGTTGGAGCTTGGACTTAAGGGACCCAAGCCCAAGGGTCGTGGGGGTTTTGAGGGTATGCGAGAAAGCTCAGCTGTGAACATCATCTGTGATGCACTATGTGGCTTCTGGAACCGTCCCTGGGAGGCAGGCAGGGGAGAGAGTACGGATGGGAAACTGAGGCTCAGAGCAAGAGGCCTCACACTTGGTGACAGAACCAGGGCGACCCCTGGGGTCTTATCCTCCCCGGCTGCAGCCCCGCCTGCACTGGCTCCCACGGAAGGGCTCCTCTTCCGCCTCGCGGGCTGAGGGTCCTGCCCGTCGCCTGCTCCGCGATCACCTCCCCCCCCCACACTTGGATTCCGGAGAGCAGAGGACGGGCTCGCGTCGCTGGCCTCCGCCCCGCTGCGCCCCCTCCCGCAGCCGCCCGCGCACCCCGGCGGTGCCAACGCGGCCCTTCGTTGTTCCCAAGGCGGCAGCTGGAAGTTCGAGCCCCTGCTGGGGGAGGAGCTGGACCTGCGGCGCGTCACGTGGCGGCTGCCCCCGGAGCTCATCCCGCGCCTGTCGGCCAGCAGCGGGCGCTCCTCCGACGGCGAGCCGCCCCGCGTCCCCCCGGAAGACGGCGCGGACCGGGGCGCAGGCGGGGAGGGTGGCGGCCTGGCCCGCGGCGCCACCCTCAGGCCCCCCGGAGGTGACGCGCTTGCCCGGCGCGCCCCAACCCCGCACCCAGCCAGGGGCCAGCCTGAGCCCCCTGTGGCCAGGCTGCCCAAGCTGGGGAGGTGCTACTGCGTGGAGGCGAACCCCCAGAGCCAAGGGAGCCCCGGGGCAGCCATTCGTGGTCTCCTCCTCCAAGCAGGACTGCCCGCAGGGGCATACAATTTCAGAAATCTGTTGTGCCCCGGGGGAAAGGGCTGGTCCCCAAGGAGACCCCCTCAGCGGTCTCAAGGGACACAAGGGCAGGCATCTGGCCTGTCCCCTGGGCAGGGGCTGACTGCAAGGACAGCAGGACTCCCAGTGGGGCCAGCAGTGCTCACCGTCCACGCTGGCATCCCACAGCGCTAACAGACACGGGCTGTGGAAGCATGTGTGGCCCCTTGGGACTCTGCCAGGAACACTGAGCCGCTTCCCCTGGTGGGGAAGCCTGGTTTTCTTTATAGAGACCCCACCACCACCACCACCACCACCACCGAGGGAGGCAATCCCGGGAATTCCCAGGAGCACAGCCTGCGTCTTGGGGCTCTGGGTCCCATATAGACCTGCCCAAGTGACCCGGCTCTCCTCCCACAGAGCACCTGCTGAACGGGCGGATGGACTTAGCCTTCCCAGGCAGCGCCAACTCCCTGAACAGGATGACTGTGGCCAACGCCGCCTACGGCAGCCACCTGAGCCCACGCCTGTCCCACCGGGTGCTGAGCACGTCCTCCACCCTCACGCGGGACTACCACTCACTGACCCGCACGGAACACTCGCATGCAGCCACGCTGCCCAGGGACTACTCCACCCTCACCTCCCTGTCCTCGCACAGTGAGTGTCCGTCCCCAGCCCTGCCTCTCCCGCTGACCCTGCCCCTCTCTCTTCCAGCTCCCCGAGGCCCGCTGCCCATCCTCCGCCACAGGCACTTCCTGCCCTCACTCTTGTTTTGTCCCACCCTAGGCCTCCCTCCCATCTGGGAAGAGGGGAGGAGCAGGCTTCCGCTGTCCTGGGCCCTCGGGTCCCGGAGTCGGGCTCAGATGAAAGGGTTCCCTCCCTCTGGGGACTCACGAGACACTATAATCCTGGCTGGGCAGCCAGCAGCGCCCTTTCGGGGCCCAGGTAGTACAGGGGTGGCCATCTTGTGTCTCCACAGCTGTCCTGCTCCATCTGTCACCCATCTGTTCATCGCAGCCACTGCCCAAACCTAGCACCTCACCCTCCATTCCATCTCCATCAGTGCTGATGCCTAATACAGCCTCTGCCCTTCCTGGGGTGATGGGCTGGGGGGGAGAGGAGGGGCCGGGCCAGCTGAGAAGGGCTGGGAGGCTGGCCAACTTCCGGCACTCGATCACCCTCTCTGGGCGCGGGCAGGGCCCGCATCCACTCTGTGATGTCCGGCCTGGCCAGGATGTTGCAGGCTAAGTGAGCTGGCCGGCCAGCAGTCAGCAGGGATGAGACAGCCACGCGGGGTCAGAGGGAGGGCTCCCACCCAGAGACCCCTGCCACACACTGACCATGGCCTCCTGTCTTCAGGCTCGCGCTTGGCTGCTGGTGTGCCCAACACACCCACCCGCCTGGTGTTCTCCGCCCTGGGACCCACGTCCCTGAAAGTGAGCTGGCAGGAGCCGCAGTGTGAGCTGGCGCTGCAGGGCTACAGCGTGGAGTACCAGCTGCTGAGTGGCGGTGAGGCGCCGCTGCTGGCGGGCTGGGGGCTTCCAGGGCCGGGGCACCCGGCGGCTCAGGAATCCACCCAAGGCCCTTCAACACTAAGGGTCCCCACCAGACTCCCTGAGAGGGTCTCACTGCCATGCTCCTCCCTGCCTGGCACTGCCTCCTCTCCTCAGAGTTCTCATCTGGCTCCCCGGGCCTCTCTCCAGGTCGTCTGGACAAGGCTTCACTGACGTAGGGACGGGCCCAGGGCCTCTGCTGGCCTGCGAGATGCTTTTGTGGGAACTGGGAAGCCAGGCTTCCCTGGGAAGACAAACTCACAGCAGCATGACCTGGGCCCATAAACAGGCAGAACGTAGGTGGGATTTTAGGCTCCACTCATCCTTTGTGTAGTGAACAACCCAAACCACCAGCCACATCATACCAGGCTGGTCCCCGCCTGTGCCCAAACCACAGCTGATCCCGGGTGAGTGATGATCAGTGGCAGCCTAGGTAGGGAAGCGGTGGGATGGGCCGGGGGTAGGAGTAACGCTGTCCCACGGTCTGCCCTCCCCAGGCGAGCTGCATCGGCTCAACATCCCCAGCCCCAGCCAGACGTCGGTGGTGGTGGAAGACCTTCTGCCCAACCATTCCTACGTGTTCCGCGTGCGGGCCCAGAGCCAGGAAGGCTGGGGCCCGGAGCGCGAGGGGGTCATCACCATCGAGTCGCAGGTGCACCCCCAGAGCCCGCTCTGCCCCCTGCCAGGTGAGTTGACTCCCCGCTCCATGGCTGCCCCCATGATGTCCCTGAGTCACCCGCACACTGACACCTTGCTCTGCTGCCCTCAGGCTCCACCTTCACCTTGAGCACACCCAGCGCCCCGGGCCCACTGGTGTTTACTGCCCTGAGCCCAGACTCGCTGCAGTTGAGCTGGGAACGGCCACGCAGGCCCGATGGGGACATCCTCGGCTACCTGGTGACCTGTGAGATGGCCCACGGAGGAGGTGCTGCCCGCCCCCACATCAGAGGTGGCCAGGGGAGGGGTGGAGAGGGAGCCATAGAGACTAAAGGCATCTTCCCCACCCAGAACCAGCCACCACGTTCCTGGTGGATGGCGACAGCCCTGAGAGCCGGCTGACAGTGCCGGGCCTCAGTGAGAACGTGCCCTACAAGTTCAAGGTGCAGGCCAAGACCACCCAAGGCTATGGGCCAGAGCGTGAGGGTATCATCACCATCGAGTCCCAGGATGGAGGTAGGGTGGCTTGCCCATTCTTCAGCCCTCCCCCTTCTCTGGCCACATCGCCTGGCACCATCCCTGACTGGCTCATCTGCCCATGCCAGGCCCTTTCCCACAACTGGGCAGCCACCCCGGGCTCTTACAGCACCAACTGCCGGGCGAGTACAGCAGCATCACCACCACCCACACCAGCACAACGGAGCCTTTCTTCCTGGGTGAGCTGCTGGGCAGGGGATCCGGGTCCTGGGGGAGCACAGAGCTAACAGAGCAGGAGAAACAGCGACCCAGGCAGGGTCCTTCAGTGCTTTTTCCCCCGCAGATGGACTGACTTTGGGGTCCCAACGCCTGGAAGCAGGTGGCTCCCTCACCCGCCACGTGACCCAGGAGTTTGTGAGCCGGACACTGACCACCAGTGGGACCCTCAGTAGCCAGGTGGACCAACAGTTCTTCCAGACCTGAGCCCCCACCCCTACCCAACAGTGTCTGGCACCTGGGCCCCCACCCTGCCTCCTCTCCCTGGCTCTGCCTCAGCTACTCCATCCTTGGACCCCCAAAGCCCTAGCACACGCCCATGCTGGTCACAGGGGCAGCACATCTGACTACAGAGCGGAGGGTAGTGTCCTCTGGAGACGTGAAGGGAGCAGAGGTCCCAGGTGGCCCTTTTGACCACTATTCCCTCACCCCAGGCCCGAGCCCGTCTGTGTGTAACCAAAGAGCTAGGACCAGCGTAACGAGGACCCAAGCTTTGCTCTGCACTTAATAAAAGATTACGCTACCACTCAGCTCTGCCCTGTCCATTCTTCCAGGGAGGGCGAGCACAGAGCAGGGCAGCCAGCGGTTCTGACACACGCTTCTCTGACCCCCAAGCACACACCCACCTCTAGGGGCAGGCGGGTTATGGTGGGAGGCACAAGTTTATTGAGCACCCATATGTGGAGGGCAGGAGGCACCAGAGGCCTGGAGCTTGGTGACGCGCTGCCTGGCAGGCCGGATGCCCACTGGGTGCCGTCCCGGGAGCGCCTCACCAGTGCAGCACCTTGGCACCATCGGCTGCCTGAGAGAGGTAGAAGGTGGCGGTACCGCTGTACTGCTCCTATGGGAGAGGCAGGAGGGGTCTAAGCCGCAGCAGGGCCCTGGGAACCCCTTTCTCCATCCCTCCCACCCCCAGGCACTGGCACCCACTCACCTGTATGTGCTGCATGACCTGGGGAACAGAGGCGGCCTCCAGCAAGGTCACGGTGCAGCCACCAAAGCCACCACCAGTCATGCGGCTGCCGTAAACCCCAGGGGCCGACAGCGCAGCCTCCACAAGCTGGTCCAGCTCTGGACAGCTCACCTCATAGTCATCCCTGCAGACAGGATACAGGAGAGGGCGGGCCTAGGCCTGGTCCCGACCCTGCCCTGGGGACAGCCTGTGCCTGGGAGATGCAAGCACTCAGGAGTCCTCACCTGAGCGAGTGGTGACTCTCTACCATGAGGCGGCCGAAAGCTCTGTAGTCCCCACGGCTCAGGGCAGCCGCTGCCTGGGCCGTGCGCTGGATCTCACCCACGACATGTCGTGCCCGCCGGAAACCCTCCTTGCTCACCAGCTCTCTGCCAGCTGGGAAGGGAAAGGGGTCAGACCTGCCACCCACCACCTCTGGGACCCTGCAGATGGAGGGATGGGGGTCACTAGGGCAGTGGCTTTGGGGTGGGGGGCCAGGTGGCGGGAGTAGGGGTGCAGGGAGGGAGAGGGCCCTTCAGTTGTAGACCTGGTTCTGACGAAGCCAAAAGCAGGACCTTGCATTGGTGACTAAAGTTTGGAGCCTTCCTTCTTCAACTATAAAATGGGACCCCTCGTCACTCTAGGGGACCCATGATGCCCTGAGTGGGCAGACACACGTAGAGCTCCCATGCCAGCAGAGTGCCCGCTGCACAGTGGGTGCCCATTAACAGGGTAAGCCCAAGACTTGGTGCTTCCAAGTTTAGGGGAACACGGTCCTGCCTTCAGGAGTCCACGGTAACACAAGAGGGAGAAGAAATCCTGCCACTGTTTACAATGGAGCATCAGGGGAGCCTCCTGGGGCTGGGGCTCGAGAGTTGGGATACATCTTAGGCAAAGATCAAAAGGCAAGGCACAGGGTCTGCGAGGAATAGGCTGTCCTGCTGGCTAACGCTGAGGTGAGGAGAGCCAGCCGAGCTGGTGGTGACAGCCCAGGGTACCAGGGGACTCTGCTACTTCACTCTGGATGCCATACAGCGTTTGGAGCAGGGCAGGGCTGGAGCTGAGCTCTAGTGGACAAAAGTGACTGCCTTGGGCAGAGAGCCCAAGCTGGGAGGCATAGGAACCAGAAACCCAGAGAGCAGCTGTTACAAAGTCAGAAACCAGCGAGGGGCCTGATGGGGGGAAAGAAGGAATGGAGGGGAGACAGAGATTGGAGCCAAGAGGGCAGGGGATAGTGAGGACACGGGATTGAGCTTTCAAACAGGAGTGCCACGGGTGAAGAAATCACAGATGAGGGGAGCTCAGCGGGAGAAGCCTATGAGACAAAGGACGATGAGTTCCCTTGAGGGTCCAGGCTCCATGACTGCAGGTGGAAATGGAGGGGGGGGGGGGCTCCAGCTGGGAAGGCAAGGGGCTGCAGGCTCCTCTCTGAGTCCTAAGCCGAGCAATGGTGGCTGGTGCCTGTGCACTGAGGACAAAGCCGGGGGGAGGCATGCACAAACAGGACAGTGAGAGAGCCAGTGGCCGCTGAGGGGGAGGGAGTGCAAGCCGTGGGTGTTAGGCAGGGACCCCAAGAGCTCTGCTGTGTCCGGGGGCAGGGGCAAGGGGCAGGCCGACTGAGAGGACTGAGAAATGAGTGGAGCTGAGAAAACAAAGGGCCATAAGCATTAGGTCTTCTTCCAGGATGGACACAGGAAAAGGACTATTTTAGAAGGCAAGAAGACCAGTCAGGTTTCTAAGCAGAAGGGGAGGAGTCAGGCAGAAGACAGGAAGGAGAGAAAGCAGGGCTTCTGGCACAGGACTCCAGAGAAGGCAGAGGGCAGCAGTGTCCCCAAGGTGGGGGAGACTCCCCCTCCCAGTCCCCAGGAGTGGTGGGGAAGGGACACAGTGGAGAGGAGGGACAGCCTCCACTAAGGTCACCTGCACAGAGCAGCTTGCCTGCAGGCATGAACACGACAGATCACCAAGAAGGACAAGCTGGTCCCACAGGGCTGGCCATGGTCCCTCAAATGGGCACCCGCCACACTACCAGAGAGGCCATAACTCCCAAAGCCAGCAGCCTGGCCCCGTGGCTGGGAGTATGGGCTATAGAAGGCTAACATGCCTGGTTCGAGTCTCAGCACTGCCCTGTACTCAGATTCCTCATCTAAGACGATCAGAGTAATGAGAGTATCCGATCCACACGGTATGACAGAGTGAGGTCGTATTTATCTGACCCTCAAACTATTACATATCCTATCTTCCTGGCTGCGTGTATCAGGAACCTTTAAAATATGTGCGTCTTTTGCCTCTGCAATCAATCTTACTCCTAAGAATCTAATTCTAAGAAGATAATGAGAGAGACTCGCGTATGAAAACGTTCACCACCGTGTCACGTGTGGTTATCAGAAAACAATTAAGTTACGATACACCCATATGCTGCAGTTTAGAAGCTTTGCGGATGATGTGCCTCCAAAGGCACAGGAAAGGAAAGGATTCTGAGATGTTAGTAAAAGAGAAAGCAAGGGACAATATTGCCTATCCTGAACTTGGTAGACGCAGATGTAGAAAAACACTGGAGGTGTTAGCGGTGGCTGCTATCTCTGGGTGGCGGTCCTCTAGCTCATTATTTTCCCGTGTGTTTTCCTACATTTTCCATGGAGAAAACACAATCCTCCTATTAGAAAGAACGTTAAGATTTCAAGTAACCCTGCTGAGGTTGGAGCCCTAGGTCTGCAGGATTAGGGGCAGTGGGCAGAGCACAGCAGAGGCCCCTGGGGAGGACGGGGTGCACAGGAGGGTCAAGGCCACATCAAGGGCCTGGCAGCCCCACAGGATGCCCAGCCAGCTCTCACCCTCCAGCTCCTCCAGCTGCACCTCTCGAAGGCTCTCCTTGCCCAGCGCCCGGGCCACTTCTTCACACTGGCGCCGCCGCAGAGGGTACTCGCTGGAGCCCAGTGAGTGGCGGACGTTGGAATTGGTGATGAGTACGGCCAGCTTGGGCTCTGACAGCGGCACCAGGCTCGTCTCCAGGGACCTGGCATGGAGTTGGAGTGGGGAGATGACAAGCCCAAGCGTCTGCTTGCCACACCAGGCGGTGGGCACGCTCCACCCAGAAGCTCCTCGTGATGAGGTGGGAGGGTACAAGGGGAGCCCCTGACCTGCAGTCAATGAGCAGCGCGTGGCCTTTCTGCCCCAGCAGGGCGATGAGTTGGTCCATGATGCCACAGGGCACCCCTGCGAAGCTGTGCTCGGCCCGCTGACACACCTGAGCCCGGGCAGCTATGGACCCCGAGTCTGCGGCACAGGGGGCGGTGAGGATGCTGGGGCCCAGGAGGGGGGCGCATGGGAGCAATGGGAGCTCCAGGGACCCTCCAGAGAGATTCCCAACCCTCCTCCTGAAGCCACAACAGAGGAAGAATCTCTGACCGCAAGGAAACCTCAGGGCAGGAGCGCTGGGGTCTAGGAAGTACCTGGGCAGAGCTGCTGCAGGAAGGTGTACGTGGCCACTTCCAGGGACGCCGAGCTGGACAGCCCGCCCCCCAGGGGCACTGAGCTGACCACCACCGCGCTGAAGCCAGGGAGGGGAGCAGCTGGAAAGAATGGGTGTGTAAGGATGAAGGTCTGATTCAAGTTTCCCCTCTGACCTTGAAGGCCAGCTAACACCATTAACATTTCTGGGGGCGGGCCCAAAGATGGAGGTTAAGACTAGTCACGCCCTACATGAGGGTCCTAGTCACACCCTACGTGAGGGTCCCGGATCCACTCCGTAATTGGTTAAAGTTACTGTCAATGATGTGATGCTATAATAATTGGACCCCTGTACCTGTGCCACAATTACCTGTAACTCCCCTTCCCAAACTCATAAAACGCCCTGCCCCCCTCCCCT